>PQWD01004696.1:18603-145678 GCA_019425675.1 Leucinodes orbonalis | reverse complement strand
TTACGCGTTAACACCCAATCTATGTGCGGTTTACATCTCGGCCTTAGAAGGAAGAAGGCTGAATCTTAGAAGGAAGAAGAATCTTAGAAGACGACCACGGCGAAGTAAAAAATAAATTGAAACTTGTCATACCTACTGTAATAAAGACGAAATATTTAGAAGCAGTTCTTCTTTTAACCTTATTTTTCTGTATAAAATAGGATTCAAATTTATATTCATAATCAAGATATGATGATACGACTGATGGAGAATTAATAACAATTCTATTTATTTTTTTTATTTTTCTTTTAATAGAAAACTATTAAGACGATTACACATAGATTTGCCATGTGGAAAGGCCTGTACCCTGCAGTGCGACGGTAAATGCTGTTAATGATCATAAGATTGGTGATAATTATGTATATTTAATTGAAATTAACCATTAAAAATATATGTTTATACTACGCCGTTACTAAAATCATGATGATCGCTATATCAAATATTAGTCTATATGGGCACTATCTGCAACCGATATAAAACGAATTACTGGTCATACAGACATCCTTATCAGAACAAAGCAAGCTACCTGCGTAAGAGTATCACGTAGTGGACGAGATAGGAATGTTTACAATACTTAGCCAAATACACTATTGCAATTTGACATAATTTAAAAAAAATATTTGTGTCTTTCCTTAATTAATGAAATATACAATTAACCTTTCTACTTACCTACTTCTTTATCATTTGATTTATAAGTTACTGAGATAAATTTAAGGAATCTAGTAAACAGGATTTTTTGTTACCTAACTTTATGTTCTTCAATTTAGGCTACATTTTTCGCCAGCATAGTACCTAAATCTGAGTAAATATTAAAACAAAAAGACGAAAATGATAATATTTTAAGTTAATCCTATAAATGAATTTACATTAGATCATATGTCATTCGCTATATTAAAATAATTAAATTTGTCATAACATGTTTGTGATTCACTTTGTTAAAAGTCAAACGAAAAATACATTTATACCATTACGTTCCTTGTTCGTACAGTGAGATCTCGTCGTAAGACTTTTTCAGTCCAAAGCGTCTGTAAAAAAGAGAACAACATATTATTACATATGGTACATCATCCTCAGCTCATTAATCGTCCCCAGCGAGGGGCACAAGCCTACCCGTATAGGGTGATTAGGCCTTAGTCGTCCACGCGGGCCCAGTGCGGATTGGATGACTTCACGCACATCCTACGAATCTCTTCGCAGGCTTGCATGAAGGTTTCCTCACGATGTTTGCCTTCACCCTGAGAGCGTCGGATAACGGACGGATAACATATATTTTCAAAAATTCGTAAATTCATAGTAACGTGTCGGGATTTGAACCTCAACCCTCCCGCTAGGAAGGCGACAGTCCACATCATTGAGCCACCGACGCTCAAATGGTACATTATACAATAAATTGTATAAATACAGCATTCACATTAAGTTGTATTAATTATTAAGAACTCTTATTTCAAAAACATGCTATGTACTATAAATGATAGGACATACCTTGAGGGCTTTTCTAAACTTTGTAGACATTAAACTGAAGAGCAGTGGGTTCAGAACGATACTGAACCAACTGTTGGAAGAGCACAGCATAAGCATTAGGTCCCAGTTCTGAAAAAAAAATATGCCACGTAGAAGTTAACAGTTTACGAATTATCAACATCTTCAAAATCTTCATACATTTATTTTTTTCTAACTATTAAAGTACCACAACTATATCAAATATAATAGGTACTTATACTCATCATCAGCTCACTAAACGTCCCCACTGAGCGCTGACAAACGGGCCCAGTGTGGATTGGCTGACGCCGCGCACAACCTTTGAATCTCTTCGCAGGCGTGCGCCGGTTTCCTCACGATGTTTTCCTTCACCGTAAGAGCGTCGGATAAACGTTCATATAATTTCGAAAGTTCGAAACGAAATTAATTAAATAAAATTGATCAATATTTGTACTCGGAGAAAAGATGGAGTTTAAATCGTGGCAGCTCACGAAGTCACTATTTCTTTGATATTTATCTTATGAAAAAACCCTGAATATTTGACATACCTCTACAAACCATCTAGCGTTGTGCATATCCCACGCGAAGATCATGACTCTGATCACGAAGAAGGGTAACCAGCAGACTAGAAACGACAGCGTCAGTGCTACTGGACATACATAAATTTACTTTAAATAATGTATTTCACAATTTGACAAAATTAAACAAAAATAGACAAATGTCAAAGCTACACAAGTTATTCAATTTTAAATTATAAAATAGTAAAGTTGGCTGATAGACAACGTAAAGTATATTGACAGCTAAAGACCGTTTGGTTGGTTTATTAGGCTGTAATAAATTTTTGGTATAAAAATATGAAATAAAGACAGCGGATTCTATATCGATATGAGATATATCTGAAAAAGTACTTACTAATTAGCTTATTCACTTTTCTGCTACTATTTCGATGGTTAAATATTTTGTCTGTCGAATAACTTCTCTGTGTCACGTTAACTTTAAATGCAATCATTGTATATACAAACATCATTATCCCCAGGGGTATGATAAATGTTATTAAGGCCAGAATCCCATTTAGGACCCTTGCATAAGTTGTTGGTATGATGAAACATATATCAGTGGTTTTCGTTCTTATCATATGCACTGTCCATATCTCTGGTAACGTCTCTAATATCGCCACCGTCCAAATCAACCCAATTATTTTCATCACTCTTCGCCAGACCGGCTTTCTTTGCAAAAGCATTGGATACCAAATCACAATATACCTTTCTATAGCGAGCGCTGTCATAATAAGGATTCCGTTATTCCATAATGTGACTACCAAGAAGAAGTGAATTTGGCATACATAATCTGCGCTGTACGCATCGAACTTCAGTGCATTGTTTGAAAAGAGGTGAAGCTCTAGCAATATGCCGAAGGAAACAATGAGGTCAGACACGGCTAAGTTGAAGAGGTAGTAGTTAGTTGCGGTGTGCATACTGCGGTCACAGTAGATCACTATGCATGTCAACAGATTTCCACCAACACCAGTTATGAATACGAGCACCATAAATACAGAAAACACTAATCGCACAACATAAGATCGTTCTGGGAGGAAATCGTCCAATTGCTCCGACCACTCTTGTAAATTATAAACACTAGTATTTATTATGCTATTCATTGCGCTCACAAAATTATATTTTAATTATTCGGCAATGATTTAAGTTACTATACAACTTCACTCCGCTACATACCATAAAATAATGTAATACACCATATGCAAAGTAACATAGCTGAAACTGTATACTGATGGTGTTTGCACATAAATGTGTACATTGGCTTAAGTGGATTAACCAGCTCGTTATCCAATCTAAATAGCATGATTCACTTAGATTAATGAAATTAGAATTAAAGATTAGAACATAATGAAAGAAATAAACTTCGCAACAGTGCGAAGGTATAGGTATTAGTTAGAAGATGCTTATTTAAAATAATAGTAACAATAGCCAATGAGGTTTAAGCATTTACTAATAGTGACAACGATAGCTTTCCTTTTAAATAACAACAAAAATATTAGTTAATTATTTGTACTATTACGATGAGGCTTTTCGATGTGTTTTGATTTTTTAATTTTATTTTATAAAAAGATTGCACCGTCTGGCCAGATTATTATACGTTGTTCGATAGGATGCCCAAATTGCATAAAGGAGTGCATTGAACAATATCTTTACTAGTAAACTTCTCAATGAGTATTTTAAAATTAAGTAACTTAAGAAACTTTCGTTAACCAAATTGCAAATAGTTCTTTCATTTAATGTTCAAACATTAGGTTTCTTTTTGGAAGAAAAAGGTCTTTATTTCATTCCATTCCTTGGTGATCGTAATTTTCTTGCCCATAACTTCTGTGAACAACACCATACAATTACAAATCAATTAACATATAATCAAGAAGAAATAATTCATTGATAAATTACAGCTAGCTAACGACTGCACTTTTTGACATCAAATGGCTAATATAATATTATTTTTTATTTGTTGTTTATACAAACGAGCAGGCGGCACATCTGATACAAAACGGTAACAAAACTACAAATCCATGCCGCAGCCTTTCAAGAGGAAAGAGCTCTCTTTAAACCATTAAAATATTTCGTTTGTTTACAGCTCCATCATCCGGGCCATTCCTACGTTTTTTTAAACAAAGCTATTCTTTTAAAACTGTAATTATATTTCCAAAGTGCTTTACCTTAAGAGCATTACGAAATTTCGTCGACATCAAATTGCAGAGCAGTGGATTCAACACCGAACTGAACCAACTATGGAAAGATGCCACCAACAATAGTATGTCCCAATTCTGTGAATAATGCAAAGAAAATCATTATAATTACTTGTCAATTATTTAGTAACGTGTCGAGATGTTCAACCTTACAATTTTATAATTTAGTTACCAAATACAAATATTTGATTTGGTAACTAGTTTATAAAAAGGTTTCCTGTTTTCTTATTTTACGTAAATCGCAGAGATATGTTATGGTAAAGATATAGTTCATATATAATGACGACCCATTTGGTGTTGCGGTTGAGAGGTCGCTGCAACACCAAGGGTTCCGGGTTCGATCCCGGGCAGTACAAACATTTGTGTGCATGAACATGTCTGTTTGTAATGGTCTGGGTGTTTTTATGTATGATTTTTCATTATTTTTATGTTAAGCATTTTTATTATTATTTATATATTTTGTTATAAGTATATAAGACGGTCACCTGATGGTAAGTGATACGCCAGACCATGACAGAGCGGCATTAAAGGAGACCAACAACTGACATACAGTTATCTTCCATCAATGCCGCACTGCGCCCGTCACCCGAGACAACAGATGTTAGGTCTCTTATACTCGGTAATTTCACTAGCTTATGAAATACATATCTTGTCCTAAGCAAAAAAATTATAAAGTTTATAAGTACCCAGACATTAAAAGTCTCATGGTCCTTGCAGAATTAATAAGTTGCGGTTACGGAGTAACTTTATTAGCACCTATTATAACCACATTTTGTTAACGATTATTATTACAGCCTCTCATTTGGAAGACACTTGTGACCTTTATTTGTGGCATAGCAGACAATAAAGTAAAATTCAGTCGGCTATTTATCCGTCACTTAAGTTTTTTTGGGGTTCCATTCCATGGGGGTGCCAAATGGCAACAAACGGAACACTTACAGATCAATCTGTCTATCTGTCCGTCCGTCCATATGTCACACCCTTTTTAATATATATATCGACACCGGGGGACCAGACAACTCCACAGGAGCATCAAGTACGCTGCTGTATATAAGGAAAGGGCAAAGTAGGAAAGGAGACGAGGGTTTTGGTCCTCTGGTAACATTGCCACCGATTTGGTGTAATGATTGAGACGTCGGCTATTGCACCAAGGATTTCAGGTTCGTTCCCCGAAAAGTACAAACATTTGTGTGCATGAACATGTCTATTTGTATTGGTCTGGGTGTTCTATAATTTGTATGTATTTACCGAAACCGATATAGATGGAAAGCCTGAAATGACTGAGATGATAATAATGAGCTACTAACAATTGATATACGATCTTTGTACACTTCCTAACTTTAGAAAGAAATGATAAGACCAACCTTGTTGTACCACGGTGATCCGTAAGGCACGTTTTGTGTAAATATGATGACCCTCATCCAAAAGTATGGCAACCAGCATACCAGGAACGACAATGTTAGGAACACTGGATATAAGAAATAGTATAAAAAGTAATTATAAAGCAAACTAAAGTGAAGGGATAGTACACTTCGAATAATGAGAGCAATAAAAAATACAAATGCAAAAACTGTTTTTTACCAATTTTTATTTATTTAATAAGGTTTAATTGGTTAAAGCATTAACCGAGTAAGGATATGACTCTGGGATCGGATCCTAACTTAAGTAAACAATAATAGTTTATTGTACAATAATACTAGATGCACAATTACGATGACATATCAACCAAAAAGAAAGAAAGAAAAACGTTTTGGAAATCTCAACACAAAGTAACAGCAACAAAGCAAGCAAAAAACTGTCCGAGCCGCTTGACACATACGTTGACTGATTGTTAATGACATACAATTATTCATTAAAATTTTGACCTTAAGGCGTCATTTAAAGGGTACAAAATCAAAAGCACGAGCTACTACTATGTTATTATACATGTAGCGGGCGATGTGATTATAAATGAAATTCTGCCCAACGGACGCGATGGGCAGAATTTTCGGACACTTTTTGAGTGAGATTTCGCGTCTAGTTTATAGTTCATCTAAGGATCCCACCTAAAGATTCATCAAAATATTTCATATTAAATAAATTATTTTATCTTCACATTTCACTTACCAATCAACTTGTTGACTTTTCTTGTATTATCGCGATAGTTAAAAATATGCTTCCGTATGTTGTGATCTTGTGTTTTCTTTAACTTGAATGCGATCATGACGTATACAAACACCATGGTACCCAAAGGTATCAAGAACGTCGTGAGTCCCAGAATTCCATTTAAAAAGCGTGTGAAAGTTGACGGTATGATCATACACACTTCTATGTCCCTCATAGTTAATACAGCAATCGTCCAAGTCTCTGGTACTGCTTCGATTATCGCCAACACCCAAATCAACGCAATAACCGGCATAACCCGCCGCCACTTCGGCTTCCCATTCAAATATAAAGGATGCCATATTGCCACATATCTCTCAACAGCTAACACGGTCAACGTCAGTATTCCATTGTTCCATAATGATAGTATTAGAAAGGAGTGCACTTTGCAAATTAAATCGTTTAAGATGAAAATTTTGTGATGCGTATTCAAACCGCCTATATCAATAAGTATACCGAAAGACACGGCGAGATCTGATGCTGCCAAATTGAAGAGGTAGTAGTTGGTTGCAGTGTGCATGGTCTTGTCGCAGTATATGACAATGCAGATGAGCGCATTGCCGATGACACCACAAACGAATACAAAAAACATTACCACGGAGTAAACGTATAACACCCATTCCGATCTTTTTGTGACGGATTCACTAAAGAATTCAGCCAAAACCGTTATATTAACGTCGTGCCAATTTGAACTTCCAATCATGTTGTGTTTTAGTTTAAAATTACAAATATAAATTTGAATAAATTTAATAGTACAAATTCTCTCTCTAGAAATATTCTTTTTAAAGGTCCGGACGCGGTACGGTTTGTTGAGAACTGCCGTAATTGTGTGCTACGTTGAACGTGTTTGCTGATCAAATTACGTGTAATACGACTAAGTAACTATTTACAAAATGGTAATCTACGTTAAGTGCTCAGATCAGAACACAGTTTCCAAATGAAAAGGTGCGTAATGAGAGCAGGCGCTGAATGTATTAACATTAACGCTGAAATAATGGCGAAATGTATGTCAAGGCTCTTTTATATAATGAATCTAGCTGGGAAAATAAAAATAATATGCCAAATTAAAGTAATGACGCTACATAAAGTTACACGAGATGTAGCTCTAATATGTTGAATAACCCAATTTAAATCCATAAATTAATATTATCATTACTATTTTATACTTTACTAACTCAGGCATATTTTTAAAATAATCTTCGAAAAATATACCAAAGATTCCGTGAAAACAATTCAATAAGCTGCTTCGTATGAAAAAAATAACAATATTAGGTCACCATCATCATTACAGCCTAATTATGTCCACTGCTGAACGAAGGCCTCCCCTAATGATTTCCACGCGGACCGATCACTTGCAGTTGACATCCATCTGCTACCCGCCACCTTAAGCAGATCATCCGTCCATCTGGTTGGGGGTCGGCCTACGCTTCGCTTACCGTTACGTGGACGCCACTCGAGAACCTTTCCGCCCCATCGGCCATCGGTTCTACGCACTATGTGCCCTGCCCACTGCCACTTCAACTTGCTAATCCTCTGGGCTATGTCGGTCACCCTAGTTCACCTATATTAGGTCACATTTACAATCAATATATCTAATTATCTCAATAATGTCTTATGTTGATAACACATGCGAATTACTTGTCGAATTCTTCTCGGCAGATAC
Organism: Leucinodes orbonalis; assembly: GCA_019425675.1. Classification (NCBI taxonomy): domain Eukaryota; kingdom Metazoa; phylum Arthropoda; class Insecta; order Lepidoptera; family Crambidae; genus Leucinodes; species Leucinodes orbonalis. The sequence goes on along the minus strand of PQWD01004696.1, from coordinate 137,606 downwards.
CAATCTTTAAAACCGTGCAGCAGCTTGGGTGTCAAGATAATTGACCTCAGGACGCCATAATTATGAACCAACATTACATAATCTTAGCATTGTCTTTAGTACTACCAAGAATGTCACAGTCAGTATACTGTTGTTCTCCAGGGTTAGTACTACTACTAATATGAGTGTACTTTGTAAATTAAGTCGTTTAACTTTTTCAAATTCTTGGTGGTTGTCTAGTAGACATACTTGTAGATTGTAGACAGTGTCGACCATCTACAAGTTTGACGAAAATCACAATAAAAACAGACACTGACAAACTAAAAAGTTAGATGTTGAAAAAGTGAATTATTATGTCGCAGTACCAATATGACTTTCTGAATTTTCTGATCGTGTAGCTGATAACAAAAAAATACATTAACACTAATAATATATCCCTAAGAACCTAGTTTAGCACATTATCAGCAAGGTATTTTTTTAAATCTTTTTTACTAAAAGGACTTTTGTCTTACATAAGATATGTCAGTCCATCAGCAAGGTATTTTGAATAGAAACTTATAGAATCGATTGCTAGTACAGGTTTTCGGATCATAAACAATGTAAATGGGTTCTACATTTATCGTATTGTCCGATCACACTAATCAAGCAACCACCCAAAACTTTAATCTTCGTTAGTTGTCCCAGTTTTCCGAATTAGGTGCGTTGGTCGTACGGGAGTGCCAAATATATGTCCATTGATGGGAATAAAATTGATGTTAAATTATAGTGGCATGGTGGTTTCAGCGTCAAATTTACAAATTGGGTTTGGTTTGAGTTCGAATTCGACCTCAAAGATGTCATATTGAAAAATGTGATCCCAAGATTTTGCCAAGACCACATAATATTTGCCCTGTGAAAGATATCAAATCTCATTTAGAACCAAGCTCCTGAATCTACACGACCTAACTCTACCGAGCACTACTTCAACAAATTCTACATTATTTAATATGTTCGGCGTTTCACTACCGTTCGTGAAGGTGATGCGAATATTAAGTTTCTAATCTAAAGTAAGAAAACAGCTAAGCCATACGTATTTACTGATATGAAGTAAGGGTCGGTAGAGTAGGGTCGTGTAGATTGATAAGCTTGGCTCTACATGAGATCCGATATCTTTTTCACAGCACAAACCTTGTGTGATCGTCTTGGCAACATTTTACTTAAAATGTTTTGTTCTTTTTGTAAGTTGCTAAGCAATCTTTAAAGTTTTATTTTTTGCTTAAGTATTGATAGGTAATGATGAAATGAAAAATCATAAGTTTGTGAATTTTATTTTGTTGGTTGTATACTAACAGTCAACAACAGACAACAGTCTGCGCGCAGCATAGCGCGCTGATTCTAAATATATGTTCTGTACCCTGAAGAGGGCTGACTAACTCACATTAGCAATAATAACTGTGCGACAAATTTGATTATAGTAATGACGATATTAAGCAAGCAATCTATAAAATGCCGTTTGAGGTAATGAGGTAACAACGAAAAAACCTTCAAAAGAGAACTGATAGCAGCTCCCTAAATACACCTGGAGGGTTACGGATATCTCTTAAAACAGTACAACTATAATGATACGTCAACATTTTTGTTCCAGAAAAGGCGAAGTATTTTTATTGTAATACTGTCTTATTGAGAACGAAAGTAAGATTTTTTTATTAGTTGTATGTTCTACTTCTTCATAATCCAAAGATTTGAGCCAGTTTGTTACATTGTATAAAAGTTCATAGAGATGTAAAAAAATGTGTGCGAATATTTAACAATAGCAAAATTAAAGTTCCTTCCTATATTTTTGATATTGGAAAAAATAACTTTTCACAGCACTCAACATTATTCAATTTGACAAAAATGTTTACTGTTTTTGCGATTAATATTACTCACTTTGCATACCCTACTCATAATCTCTGTGCACGCCACTGCCACTATACTCTCCCAGGCTGTTTCGAAGTAAGTTAGTACATATCACAAATGGGCCCTTACATAAATCAGTTTGATTTCTCAAATGAAACCTAGCTATCTAAACACGTTCTTGCGCCATTGATTAAACGAGTTTGTAAACGAACCTGATAAGTACGCAACCAGCTCAAAAAGTTAGAGAAACAAGTCTATGTTTGCAAAAATATGACACTTATTTTATTAATAAACTTTTGTTTTGTAATTTTCTAATTATTGATTAAAGTCTACATAAATTGTGACTCCAATAAATAAAATCGCAATAAAAAGTGAACAATTCATTATAGTTAATTGTTATGAACAGTCACATAATTTTAATAACAGGAAGTGTAACGTAAGCGTACTTGTTTGTTTCCCTTACAAATGTATATTATCAATGTAATAAGTGTTTTTCTTGTGTCCAAAAATAAATAATATAATTAAGAAAAATATTAGCAAAGAAAATTCTAACAGATCGGATTGTCGTAGATTATATATTATTATTTTGATTTATGTATTGGTTAGTTACAAATTATATATAATGAACAAAGACTAATCAACAGGAATATGACAAATAATTAAAAAATTAACGCAAATTCAAGCGGTAATATAGACGTTACGTTTGTGGCGTCGTAAATTAAAGACGGTAATAACCTTAAAAACACTAAATTAAACATTAAGATATGTTGTATTTGTACATGAAGTATCGTTATGTTGAAACACTTATATTTTTAAGTTATGAATGATAATACTGTAAAATTAAGAAGTTTGAACCATACATTTGGATACACCATAGAAATTAGAAATCTTACTTTTTCTTTAATGTCAGTTGATGGGGCTACAACAGCCATCTTAAATTAGATTTTGAGAAGTATGGAAATAATTAAAGCAAAAATTCGTTATTTTTGAATTCATTCTCTACGTTGATAATACAAATATCTTCATTCGTCAGAACTAGCCAAACCTTTGCCTTCGATGTGTCGGCCTCGGTCAATAGTTATGCAACTAACGAAAATGGTACAACTTAACGCATGTCACATTGGTGATGGTTGTCCAAGGTCACTTTTTAAAACAATCAAAAGAAAAGTCAACTAAAATAAAGTAGTTTTTTTTTATAATATTTTATTTTTAATTCTGTATCGAAGTGGAAACAAACAGATATTTGTTTTCGTTGACATTTTGATGGATTTTTTTATTTATTTATTAGAGAATGAATTATTTTTAATGTACGGTAAATATATATGGAATTATTAAAGTTTTATGTATGAAATTGTATCTTCATTTAAAACTAATACTTTATGTTTCACAATCTCCAGAGCTGGTTGGTTTTTATTATTGAAAAAGCATCTACTATTTAGAATAAAAATATAATATTTAACATCTGCAGGCACACAGACACAAAGCTCCACTGAGTTATATTTCAGGTTCAATCAGGATTATTACTTGCTTTTGAACTTATCCCAGTTCACTGCTGAACATAGATGCAAGATATCACGTCCCTCCGCTTTACTTATCCAGCTTCCACCGGCGAACTTTAGCAAATTAGTCACCGCTTACCCAGCATTTAGTCTATTTGCAATCCAAATGTTTATTAACAAAATCTATCGAAGTAGGAAATAGCATCAATGCACCAACCACTTGGTAAATTAGTTACATGATTTCCAGTAGGTTCCAGTTAATCGTTTGCATTAGACGTGAGAACGCAGCCTTACCTCGCGCATTAAGTAAACAGGTCAGTGCATAACTTGGTGACGCGTCGGCCGAGCCGGTCAGTTTGATAGTTGAACCGTACAATTATAAACAATGATTTTACTATGTGCCATTATTGCTGTATTTATAGTGATGTTCCGAGTGTTCTTGAATTACGACGTAGGAAAATGCAAGTGTCCAAAAGTAGACATGACGGAAAAAGTGGTAATAGTGACTGGCGCCAACTCTGGCATAGGATTCCACACAGCTAAGGAACTATCTTTGAGAGGAGCTAGAGTGATACTTGCGTGCCGTAATGAAAAGAAAGCAACAGAAGCAAGGGAAAAACTCGCCAAATTAACTGGCAATGAGAATATTATATATAAACAGTTAGATTTAACTTCACTACATTCTGTAAAGAAATTTTGCAAAGATATAATGCAAACAGAGAAGAGACTCGACGTTTTGATAAACAACGCTGGTGTGTTTGGTTGCGGTCACCAATACACTGAGGATGGTATAGTCGAGGGTATGCAAACCAACCATTTTGGGCCGTTTCTCCTGACGAATTTGCTGTTACCTCTGCTTAAACAATCGCAGCCAAGTCGCATCGTGAATGTGAGTTCGTTGATTCATTACATCGGCGGAGTAAATATAGAGTGTTTGAACATAAAAGGTTACTATAGCGATTGGTTGACGTATGCGAACGGGAAGTATTGTAATATAGTTTTCACTATGGAGCTGGCTGATCGTCTTCGAGGGACAGGAGTGTCGGTAAACGCGTGTCATCCGGGCGTGGTGCGGACAGGTTTTATGGAGGACCATGCGCTGTCGACTTTGGCGTTCAAACTTTTGACTTTGGTTTGCGGTCGAGAGGCGGACGCTGGAGCGCAGGCGTTGGTGCATGTTGCAACTTCGAAGGATTGCGAACGGTCTTCTGGAATGTTCTTTGTTGATTGCTCGCGGTGGCCTGCCGCTTGGAGTTGCAACAGTGCCAGTGTCAGAAAAAACTTGTGGACTATTTCGGAAAAACTGTTGAGGTGTGAACAGGAGGACGTGAATTATTTGCCTGCCGAATAAGAGTGTGATCCAGCATTTTTGCCACAATAAGGAATTTTTGTTTAGGTAGACGTAAGGTCTTACAAAAGCTTATTTTTGGCATATCGCTATAAAGCGACATTTCAATTGTCAACAGTAACCAATCATAAGAATAAAAGTCAATATTGATTTATCGGCGCATTTAAGTAGTTCTAACGACGCTATGTTTGAACGTAATTTCGGTATTCATACAAATATTTGTGCGACTAGCAATTTGTTTAGTTAATATCTGGTGTTCTAAGTAAATATGCGTATATTCCACTTGTACTTACTTGCGCGTCTTTTATATATACTTATTTACTTGGCAAGTAAATTGATCTTACTAGATTAAACTTTTTCCTAGTTATAATATAGTACATATACCTACTTGTGATCTCTACAAAGCGTAGTTTATTTCTTAAAATGTATAATCTTCTATACGCGGGCATCGAGCAAGTTTCCTCGCTATGTTTTCCTTTGCCGTAAGAGCGTTGGATAAACGTACATATCATTTCCGAAAGTTCGAAAACACATTAGCACGTCGCTGGATTTATACCTGTACCCACCAGATCGGAAGGCAACAGTAACAACAATAAGCCACCGACGCTCTTATAATACTCAAACTCAAGAGGCTCTTAGCATTTATATTTCAAGATCAAAACGAACTGATAAATAGAATATCATAACAATTAAATGCGAATGGCTATTCATTTAAGTTACCAATGCATCTAAATAGTTTATCAAATTCAATATCTCTTAAAAGACCACGGATGTAATAACTCTATCTAAAACCAACTGCTTTCGTTATTTATTTATATTACCACAGCATATACGACTGTGTGGTGAGAAAATGAAACATCATTTTATGGGTGATTGCGTTTAATAATATTGTCATTACATAGTATTCATCTAAATCTTTATAATATCTGGATACATGCATAGATCATTATGAGTATTACAATGCAGTTTAACATAGTTTTAATTATTAAAATTTACTACGCAGATATTTTTTGTTGTGGAATGTGAATGGGACGATCAATTTGCTCACCTAATTATAAGTGATACACCTATCTATGACAGATGCAGTGTGTAAGGAAACCATGAACTGTAACAGTTAAGTATTTTAATTAATCAAATAATTATTAAATTATGTAGGTACATTGTTAATGAATATTGATAATAAATCGATTAATAATTAATCGGACTTTTTTTCATCATACTGCCCTGCGTCCTTCACCCGAGGCGACAGATGGTCCCTTTGACCCAGTATTTTACTAGCTACAGTTGCCGAAATACATACCTAAAGTTCATCGGACATACTCTCTCTCTCTCTCTCTCTCTCTCTAACCTATTGCAGTCCACTGCTGGACATAGGTCTCCCCCATTTTGCGCCAGACATCCCGGTCCTCCGCCTTTCTCATCCAGCTTCCACCAGCGACCTGGACATACTCTATTTACATATAATTCAATATGTTTCAATTTCTAGAAAATTAAACAAAACAATATTTTAAATCAATATTGACTATTTAACTATTAATTAAAGCTATAAATTATTATTATTTATATTTTGTTTATAACACTTATAAGATATTGTCTTAAAATCCTAACAGAAGCTACTAGCTATTGCGATTGAATAAATAATAAAATTTTAGCTTTTTTTATATACATAAACAGGTATCTATTTACAATCATTTCCATAGCGCCATCAAGTCTACAAAAACAAAGAACTTGCACTATGGCTTCTTTACCACTGCAATTATACTTAGTTTTTAGAAACATCATACCATAACGCAGACCAATTATTTGTTAGGACATTATTGGTTTTTGTGCCAATCAGGCTTTTAGAGCCAAGAGGGGACTTACCGCCATCTCCTAAAAAAAGCATTACAATAATATTACTTCGCCTTTTCTGGTACAAAAATGCTGACGTATCATTATAGGAATACTGTTTTAAGAGATGGCGGTAACACTTTTGCACCTCAACATGTAAATCTAATTATATAATACAAAAAATATATATAAACGAATTATACATTTGTTTTGTGCGAATTAACTTAACTTTTAAATAAAATCGCTTAAATTTTTAGCTTACCAAATAAATAACTTAAAAATTAACATAAATCAACCTTACAGTATATTAAATCTGTAAAAATGTGTTGTATCGATCTTTGGTATCTGATTGTTTTAAATAAATCACTATGTACGTACATACACGCCACACAAATTCAGCGTAAATACACATTAATAGAGGTTTATATAGATAAATAACTAATTTACGAGATTAACTAACCTGCACCTTATATTTATCGTATGATTTGGATGTGAAATTATTTCTATAAACAAGTAACATAGTAACTCTGATGTAGAAATCAGACGGTCCAACTAGTAAGTTGGAAGATCACAAATATTTGTTTAAAATGGCACACAATTAGGTGATAACCATTCTCTGTGTAAAGATCTGTGTTTTGCAATAGGACATTAAATGGTAGAGACACTAAGATACAAGTGATAGCCAAATTTGAAGAGGGATGTTACAGGACAAGTGCCTTCCTCGGGCCTAAATTGAATAAATGATTTATGAATAAGACGTTGAATTACTAAGGTACAAGTTGGAAGATACAAAATGTATTCAGATCAGCGTGTTGAAGGTAAGAACCACCCGTGCAGGCATTTAGGGGCAGGTGAAGAGGTGCGACAGCGGGCTCGGGCGAGCTCGTTCAATGTCGCAGCGCATAGCACCAGGAGCGCTACTTCGCACTCAGACTTGCCGAATACCAATGCACTTAGCAGCACGCCATCGTCTTCGTTCTAGTAAAAGTAAAGAAAATATTTGTTTGACCAAAACAATGACTTTGACAAAAACAATTGACTAATGATAAAAATAATGCGGTTAAGTAAGACATACGGTAAAGTATGTTTTGTTTCGTTTTTTTTGTTTGATCTCAGTGTTTCGATGTATTAACATGCGAGTATTTATATTATTATTAAAATTAATTAAATATCCACTGACAAACACACTGCGCCATGTAGTCCGAAATTAAGCATTTAGCCGTAATATGAGTAGTAAACAAAAGTGAAACTACTTATATACATATTTTTTTTTGTAAATACATGCAGAGATAACACCGACCAATACAAACAGGCAAGTTCATGCACAAAACTGTGGTTCTGCTCGGAGATTGAACCCTTGGTGTAAGAGCCGAACGTCTAGACCATTACACCAGATGGGTCGTCAAATAAAATATTAAATAAATAATTTTAGTCATATTACCTTGGCATCAGGCCTCGGCACAAATATCGGCTCGCTGGGGTAGCAGTCGGGCTCGCTCCACGTCTTAGCTTCACCAGTCCAAGTATCTACCTTGATGACCTAAACAAAAGCATATTTTGGTTTGAAATAAAAGTTGCAGTAACCAATCAATGATATAGAATCAAAGGCCGTTGGAGCGTACGAGTTCTCGAGTTCTGACTTCGTTTTAGCAATCAAACTCGAATTCAAAATATCTTCATTCAAATAAATCTTTTACACGATGCTTCTGAATCATCATTGTCATTATTACATATAATATGACTCTGCCACGGGTTTGGAATAAGTAAGCTCTTCGAGAAGAGCCGGCAAAAAACTATATACTCTCTCTTTTAAACTTTGTACCCGAGGAGGAACTTTTTTATAAAAGGTTTTTTTTTCTTCCGGCAACTGAGACTTTTCATAAATGATAACTGAAATAAATTTTTTCAGATGTCATAATTAAAGAACAATCATTTTTGATTCTAATCATCATTTATTGGTTTAAAAAAAGCCATTATATATAAGGCGCAGAGTGGCGTTGAAGGTGAATTAAATGTCTCCTACAATGCCGCTCTGTTAAGGTCAGACGTATCACTTAACACCGAGCGGACATCCTTACCGTCCCGTACAGTAACATAAAATTAAATAAAAAACAAACACAAAGACATTTTTTATAACTTACCGCTCCGGGGTTTTCAGCGTCCACGTCCGAACTAATCGCGTAAAAATATCGATAAGGACGACCTGTAATAGGAAACAAATTATACACTTATTCCAGGTTTTTTTTAAGTCATTATCATTACACCCATTAAATTATCATTTTGTTACCGTGCCAAAAATAAATAAAATAAGATTTGTCCACTGCTGAACGAAGGCCTCCCTAGGGATTGCCACGCGGACCGATCTCTAGCAGTTGACAACCATCTGCTACCCGGCAACTTAACCAGGTCATCCATCCATCTGCCTTTTTAGGCAGGTAGCTGGTCTAATAAGGAGAAACATACTACTTTTTATTTATTTAAAAAAAACAACAAAGTGGCGCGCAGCTCACGACGCGTAAGCTTCGCACTTCATTTTACTGCGGAAGAATATCTTATACCACGGGTAATACCGCGGGGAACAGTTACAATTATAATATATTCAGTTACCGCTGCACAAAGCGTAGTGTATCGTAGGTGTTTCACAGCCGAGGGTAGCAAGAGCACGCGGGCGCAGGAAAGACGAGGGCGCATGCGCCGGCAAAGCCAATCGCTGCGGCCGACCGCGAAACCATTCTGCATACTCGGCGTTTGTCTGCATCGTCTAAACAATACAAGCATATATAAATGAGATATATAGGAACTTTTATTGAAATCTAATAAAAATAGCAATGTTTACAGCTCGAATGGGCCGGCGGGATTGAAAGATAACACGGGCTCACAGAAAATAGGTATTTGACAACTCTTTGAAGGCGTTATGTTTGGCTGCGTTAGTGAGGTTTTCTCGTTATCAGTCTAAAAAAGCCCTGCAGCGGAGACCTGCCTTTCCCAAATGGTACATACGACCAATTTGGTGTAGCGGTTGAGACGTCGGCTACTGCACCAAGGGATTCGAGTTTGATCCCCGGGCAGTACAAACATTTGTGTGAACATGTATGTTTGTATTGGTCTGTGTGTATTTTGTTGTTGTTTAGTACCGGTAATTTTAGTATATTTATTTAATCTGTGCCGTTCTACAAGCTTCACGCTTAACTTGGAACTAGATGGCATTGTGTGAGTGTCAGTGGATATTTATTAACACATAGATACACAGAGTAGTAGGCAATGGATCCTTATTAAGGATGAGCCTGAAAGGAAACTGTATACTACACTTGCCGTGCAGAATCAGTATTCCATTCCCACAGTTTCATACAGTTTTATCAGCTTCTTAACCAAGCTAGTCAGACAAATAAAGGGGTTCACTATATAGCCAACCTCCTCACACATAGATATAAGTATATATAATTGATTCATTATTTAATATACCAGAGTGCACTCAATATACGTGTTTTCATTAATCTGCCGGTCCCACATTGTATAACTAAATAATAAAGTAACGTTCGACTATAAAAAAATCAAATTCAATACCTCAATAGCCTGAATGTACATAGCGTCAATGGCCTTCGCGTCTTTGTAAGCGCAAAGGTCCAGTATAACGCAGTCATCGCGCTCAAACGCATTGATGATGTGCAGGAAAAATAGCGGCTCTGTGCGGTACCGACGGACTTCTTTACCAGTACTGCGGCTTAGTAACACCACATGCGTCTGGAATAGGAAATTAATTAATTGAGCGTTAATCTAGATCAATCAAGAGCAAAAAGTATGAGCTTAATGTAGAACCAAACCGCACCAGGCCCTTTTAGATATCGTCCCGTGAAACAGGAGTGTTATGCACTTCTGTGTTTCGGGATGAGGACACTGTAGCTAGTGAAATTACCGGGTATAAGAGACCTAACATGTGTGGTCTCGGGTGACGGGCGCAGTGCGGCGTTGATGGCGAATTATAACAGTCTATCAGTTGTTGGTTTCCTTCAATGCCGCTCTGTCATGGTCAGGCGTATCACTTACCATCAGGTGAGCGTCCTGAACGTCCCTTGGTTACAATTTAACTTGGTTAAATTTTATGTTAATAAAAAAATTGTCTTACATAGTTATTTATTACATAGTGTAGTTACCTCTTCGTTGGGGTACCAATGAAGGCTGGAAGCCAGCGGACGGTTCGCGAGCTGGCTGCGGGCGACACCCATCAGCGACACCGACAATGGCTGCTCCACTATCACAAAGTACTTCTCTGTCACACCTGCAATTTTATTAGAGTTAAAAAAATATATTCTTAAAAAAGACATGTGAACATAATAAAAATTAAAGTAATATTATATAGGTCATCCAAACGTCAAAATTTCTTGTATAGGTAGTTAACACACACACACATATGTTTCTCATATTTAGTCTCAGTTTAGCATGCAACATTATTACTAATTTGTAAAATAAAATTAAAATAATAGTTTTGTCAAAATGTAATTAAATAAGTCGTATTCAAGTCATAACAATATAAATTTATCAAAAGGGAATAAAAACTTTATCCACAAGTCAAACTCACTTAACAATTTCATTTTTATTATAGTTAATTTGTCATGTAAGGACGGTTTATTTGATAAATTTACTATAATTATCAAACCTTAACATTAACACTAGAATTATAATGACGTAGGATCTAAAAATTGTAGCTCTCAAAAGCATGGTAACGTCTTTCTTTTCAGCTTTTTCAATCTGAAAATCCTAAATTCTTAAAAACATTACCTAATTTACTGAATATATATAAAAGTACATTACCAAATGTGTGCATATAAGCAGGGTTCAACGGCCATCGCGGCTTCATACTGGCCACTATGTGTGCACGAGCAAACATGTCTCCTAAAAAAAGATATTTTTTTAATCTTAATCAGAAGATCTATATATCTCCGCATCTGAAATTTTTTTAAGGTTCCAAACAGTCTGGCAAACTGCTTGTACCTGAAATTAATGAAGTTGGGGATGTGTGAAGTAGAAATTGTCGCCCAAAAGTCACGAATATTACGAACAATACAAGGTGGTTTACTGTAAGTAGTTCCTAACTTGTCACGTAAAAATATTATGTTGTTGTGTACGAGTATGTACAGATTCGAGTTATCACTGTTTTGTCCTTCCCTTAGCCTGAATAAAAAAAGATTGAGTGGTAAGTACTGACCCGTTTCAAACAAAACTTTGGAAACCTTTAGTCTGTTTCACAGATTTCCCAATACAGGAGATGGGGCAAGCCGCGTTTTTAAGCGCGACAAATGTAAGCTCAACGAGCATACACTGGCTGCCAGTTTACGCTCTGTGTAAGTCACGTCCAGACGCACGCATTTTAGAAGAAAATACCGTTTATTTTCCAAAATGCCGTCCTGTGCAATAGTAACATGCCATCATCGCAGTGATTTAGTAAATTTAGCAAATAATGGAATAACTTTTCACAGGTAAGAACCGAAAACTTTGATTTATATAATTAAAAAAGGATATTTAAACGAATCGTCCGTTTTTTATTCATGAAAACATATCACTGTAAATTCTTTGTAACGATCTCGGTAGTTATATTACAATGCGGCTGTGCTAACTGTTCGTCGGTTCGCAATTCATAATATGCGCGCAATGGTTAGCGAACATTACTCGTGTTCCACTAGAACCATTATTCGGTAGTACGGCCCCTGACCGCGTCCGTTGGTACAAACGCCTAGTGAGAACCATTTTATCGACCCACCTATCGATATATTCCTATGCAGTCTTGTATGGAAGCGGAAGGTTTTTGTTTATTATTTTAAGTTTGTATTTTTTTATATCCTCGATTCTACTAACAGTATTTAAGAAATATTTTGAGGCTATTTTATTTATATAAAGTTATTTTATATCTTTTATTCGATATTTAAGTTTTGTTTAAAAACATAAGTACATAATAAGCGAACAAAGTTGATAAGAATCACGACGGCTATTGGCTTTTTATCAATGGTGACTGTGAACACGCCACGGCCATTTTTAATTTGTGAATGTGGTTGTAAGGATTTTATAAAATAATGAACAAATAGTGATTTATTTTATAACTTTTTAACATTTATCATTATATTATGTCTGCCCTTTTCTGAAGCTATTCTATAGTAATAGTATCTAATATTTAAGGTTCCCAGAAGATCAGCGTTGTAAGTTTTACGTTTATTATAACATGGAATAAGTAACCCTTTACAAGACAAATATTTATGTTAATTTTACCATATCTACTCGTACATACTCGTATCTGCATTGGGTGTTGCTATTTAAAAAAATATATGTTTTCATTCTAAACATTATCTCTTGAAATGTAATTAAAATTTACTTTCGCTGTATTGATTTTTAGCGATGATATGATATACATACGTCGATCGATAATTATAGTTCTAATAAAATGAATAAAGCTACGCGGCTTAATAATATTGTTTAAATAATATTATTAAAGTTCCTCAACATTATTAATACACCAATAATATATTTCATTTAAAATTAACATTTATTTCACGTAACCCAAAATTAACAGTAGGATTTTTATTTTGAATCTTCGTGCAGGTAATAGAAAAAGTATCGACATCTATCGATATAACGCTTCCCCGCATGGATCACCGCGTTCAAGGTGTCCGTGATTGGGAAAACATTGACCAATGACGAGTAATATTATGAAGTGTAAGTATTTTTAATGTGTGTGTGTAAGTTGAAATTGCGACATTGGGTCTTCTTATAAACTTAGCGACTCGTCCGGTCTAATTGTTATTCCGATGTCTGTGGTCTGTTTATACACGCTGCATCTTATTCTAGGGCTCTTACAAAAAGAAAATGTAATAACTATTAATGCATCTTCAATATAAGCAATTACCTTTTTCGGAGAAAGGAAACTTGACGACAACGTGCTTGATGCGCCCTTTGACAACGGACATCCCTACGTTGAATACGTCACCTGAAAACAGAAGAATCATTATTTTTGCCCTTTATAAAAACAGAACCCAAAATCGATATTCTGTATATGGTAACAATGCCATGGTAATTCTTAAAAACCAACGATCTTATCTTGAGTTTTCAGTGTGTGTCATGCTCGGAGGACTATAGCGTTAACTAATTCTCGTTCGGCGATGCGATTCCTTCGATAGCGTAACTTTCAGTTTATTGTCACGCAAGTTTTATATATATATACTGAAGGGTCTTCTAGACAAGTTGAAGAATAGTCAGCGTCAGACCTAAGAGGCTAACACTCTGTCTTAAAATACGTTACATAATACCGGCACTACAAACTCGCGGCCACCACGTAAACATATTAAACTTTAACCAAACCATTTGCCATGACGTGCGGGTGTGATGTGTGGTTCACCAGTGCAACGTAATCCATCATGTTTTTCCTATCCAACGTATCCAGGGTGACTGGATCGATCCTGGAACAAAAGTATTTAACTGATGATAAGTGTCAATATTTTGATTGACTACTGTTGTTAGCCGCAGATGGTTTTGATTTGTTTTTCACTGGGCAAATAGCGAGCGCAGATAGTTATCAGCTTTAGAAATATACACTTAAAATATAGATCTTAAAGGCGTTTCCGAGCAGTAGGTTACCTGGATTATATTTGGTTACTTGAATTAGGACTGTTCGTATGGGATATCCCATACCCAGGTCGCGATGAAATGCTCAGTACTTGTCATGTTCTCCCTATTTGTATAAAGGTTACGGGGTAGATTGAGGCGTTATCAAGGGAGATAGGTAGATTTTTTATTTGAAATTTATTACCGCTCTGAACTCACTGGGTAAAGCGGTTAGACGGGCATTGTCTGTATATATATATATCACCTTAACATTCTTCTTTTGAAGCATCTACTCAACTTCCATTTCAGGCAATCACATGCAGAACGCAACGTTAGAAAATTAGAAAAAGTTACACAAAGTGACATCACTGTGAGTGCTCTTGGAGAGATTGAACAACGAATCTTGGATCAATTCTCAGATAACTAGCCAACGGACGCATTAACTTTAGTAAAATTACAAAAAACTAAACTACTAACAAAAAAATGTCTCTATAAAAGTTTAGTGTATGTACCAAACTGGTATTTCCGGTGGTACACTGGTGGTTCCGCATCCAAGATTTAAATTAAGTGGGCCTGTATAATATCAAAAGGTATTTTACATAAACATATCATAGAATGAAATAATGAAAGGTTACCTACCTATGAATGACTGGACCTTCAGTGAAAGCGTAGATTTCATCGCCGAACGGGTAGAGGGATATCATCGCGTTGTCCGATAACGATTCTCCAGGATGGAACATAGCTGCGACCCTGAAATATTAATTTGGTTTTGTCAATTTTTATGTGTTTATATTTTTGTATGAAAAAACCTACTGGCGATGGCAAGAGAAGGAGATTAAATCACACAAGAAGAATTAAATATTTCTGCTGCAAGATTAAAGATTCCAAAATTTTGTGTAAAACACGTTCAGCTAATCTTATTATTTAGATATAATGCATTTAGGTATCTTAAATAATTGTTTCATACTTATTGAAACATCAGTTATAATTTTTATAATGCACTGCCCGACTATGAAACGCAGCAAGTATGAAATTTCAGTTTGCGGTTGGATCTTAAGATAATACAACTTTGCGGTTATACTGGTGATGGCTATGGCTATGTACAAGTAAATGAAACTCTTAACGATGTAATCTTATACGCAAAATAATTTTAAATTATATTGTAATTTTAATCGTTTTGTATCCATTTATATATAATAACTAAGTTTACTTGAACATGTTAATAGATTAACCATTTATTGCACATCCATTGAAATCCATAATGTCAACTCCACCAATTTTAAAACTCGATAGCGTATCGACTAGCAAGTCCTTTAACCGCTTTTAAAAGAGCGTTAGTTAGCTATTGCAATAATCGGTCATCGCATGGAGCGGGGGCGGAACTGTGCAGAGTCGTCGCTCATAAATGAAAGGGACAGTCAGCTCGCTCACTTGGTGTTAAGAGATATGCCTGACCAAGATAGATGCAGTATTGATGAAATTTTAAACAGTAGGTAGTCATAATTTTTCCATCAACACTGCTCTGCGCCCGAGACAAGCCCGAGACGATAGATGTTAAGGTCTCTTATAACCGGTAATGTTACTAGCTACAGTGTCCCAATCTGGAAATACATGAGTGCATAATACTCCTATTTTACGGGACGATACCTGGCACTGCAGTGGTAACTACCTAGACGACTCAGTACCGAGTCTACCACCTATTAAAGTACGTCCGCGCTTCTGCCACCGCCGCGATTTATCAATAAACATGATAATTTAGGGATTTTATACCGACCTGTCGAAGATGCTGTGGCAGGGGTCCGGCACAGCCTCGGTGCCAAATTCAGTGACGACGATACGCTCCGCGGCTCGATTTTTCTTATACGTGTTGGAGCGAAGGAAGCGACATTGGTACGTCACTGTGCCCGAGTGGATGGCGAACCTATAAGTGAAGACTCATCATCAGCATTATACATCCTCACGGATGGGCAAGAGCCTACTCTAACGGGTGTATAGGCCTTAGTCGTCCACGCAGGCCCAGTGCGGATTCGCCGACTTCACACACAACCTTGAATCTCTTCGTTGGCGTGCGCATGTTTCCTCACGATATTTTCCTTCACCGTAGTGTCGGATAAACGAAAATATAATTTTGAAAATACATTAGTAGCGGGATTTGAACCTGCACCCTCCAGATAAGGAGGCAACAGTCCACACCATTGTGCCACCGACGCTCTGAAGATAGGTATAATTATTGAAGAATATAACAATACAAATTAATATGGTGATGTAACTGAAATATGACAATATTAATGACATCAAAAATTAGTAAGCGTAAAGTTATATTTATCTGTTATAATAAAATATGATGAAATATTATTATTTACATACGAAATATAGAGCGTCGGTGGCTCAATGGTGTGGACTGTCGCCTTTCTTCGGTAGGGCTGAGGTTCAAATCCCGACACGTACCAATGTGTTTTCGAAAATATATGTACGTTATCCGACGCTCTTACGGTGAAGGAAAACATCGTGAGGAAACCTTCATGCACACCTGCGAATAGATTCGAAGGTTGTGTGTGAAGTCGTCCAATCCGCACTTGGCCCGCGTGGACGACTAAGGCCTAATCACCCTATACGGGTAGGCTCGTGCCCCTCGGTGGAGACGTTTAATGAGCTGATGATGATGACATACGAAATATATTCACAAAAGAAATTCCAAAGAATAGCTATAATCCAACCATGATCGTTATCGATTATTGAACCTACATAGTCTGGCTGGTTAGGTGTCCAGTCCAGGAGATTCCAGACCGGAGTCAGGTGTACGGTATGTCGACGAGATAAATGTAAACCAATTGCGAGCATGTATGAATCAATAGCATAGTTATTAAGTATATAACCAATATTTTAGATCAATAAAGACAATATTTACTCATCGTTAGTGTGTGTCATTTCTACTCTCCCGATATCATCCTTATACAGGGTTGTTAATTAACAATGATGTAAAAATTATAGATTCGTGATATGTTCACAAAACAATCGAAAAAAGTGTTCCGAATGCAGTGACAGCACACATACACATATTTCGAATAAGCGTACATTTACCTTAACAAAAGAGTACAAACTGTACTCTCTTCGGCGGTTCGTTTTTGAGGCACGGATGGCGTATCTACCTTTATATAT
The DNA here is from genome assembly GCA_019425675.1 of Leucinodes orbonalis. Lineage (NCBI taxonomy): Eukaryota > Metazoa > Arthropoda > Insecta > Lepidoptera > Crambidae > Leucinodes > Leucinodes orbonalis. Next base: position 120,326 of record PQWD01004696.1, on the reverse strand, counting down.
ACAGAATATCATTGTTAATAAATACCTAAATTATTAACAACACTCCATTCATTACGCTACCATTTGAGCTTCGCAATCAGTTTCCCCTCCTGTATGTTGGATCATTGTATCAAATTGGGCAATTCCGCGGTCACCAATCAAGAGCAGGTAACTAGCATGATGTGTCTAGCCGCAAATCGATCTAATCTGCGGATCGATTAATGTCCTCCACTCATTTACGCATATCCTCTATTTACCAAGAAATTGGTTCAAGATCGTTAGGAATGAGGATACTGATGATGCCGTGTGGTGGCAGTAAATCAGAATACAAATATATGTATGAATTAATATACGGTACATACACCAAACTAACATTATTTAAATTTTTTGTCTGTCGCTCCGGGTAATCTCTGAAACGGCTTGACTGATTTTGACGGGGCTTTTTTTGTCCTGTTGCTGATATAATAAGAAAACACTTTTATTTGAGAATAAAGACTTTAATTTTGAAAAATAAAGTAATCTTGTACCGTGCGGCGCGCTGATCACGTTGCGTGAGTTGCGCGTGACTTATCAAAATGATTTTAATAAAATTTGCTATGAAGTTAGCTGACACAAGATAAACATATAGGCTACGTTTTACTGCGGGAGAATATTTCGAGTAACTCCGCGGGGCACAGCTAGTTAAAAATAAAAATTAAATGCCGTCAAGAAACATACCTATGCAGTAAGGCGGAACTGTCGAAGAGATGTTTAAACCTCATGTTTCCAACTTTGATAGAGCCAGGACCATTGCGCAGGAGGCTCCCGTTTAGCCATGACGGTATCTCGCCTGGAAGGAAAGTGTCTATTAGTAAGACAATGTAAGCCTCCCTACACATCGGTTCATATCGAGAAATGGTGGCTTGTCTAAGCAAAAACAACAATAAGGTGTTTCCCACTAAAGAGCAGGAAAACCGATATTGACAACTTGATTGCTCAATAAGCAATCTCTACTGAAACATATCAAGTGGTAGGACAAGATTAAAATAATGATAAATAAATATCCATCAACGTTCACACACCGCCATTTAACTAAGCATTTAAGCCTGTAATATGGTGACTATAAACAACTGACAAATATACTTTTTATAAATACATACAAATTATACATGGCGCGTCGGTGGCTCAGTGGTGTGGACTGTCGCCTTCCTACCGGGAGGGCTGAGGTTCAAATCCCGACACGTACCAATGTATTTTCGAATTTTCGTAAAATATATGTACGTTATCCGACGCTCTTACGGTGAAGGAAAACATCGTGAGGAAACTTTCATGCACGCCTGCGAAGAGATTTGAAGGTTGTGTGTGAAGTCGTCCAATCCGCACTGGGCCCGCGTGGACGACTAAGGCCTAATCACCCTATACGGGTAGGCTCGTGCCCCTCGGTGGGGACGCTTAATGAGCTGATGATATACATAAAAATCCCAGAACACTACAAACCGATATGTTTATGCACAAAAATGTTTGTACTGCCCAGGGATCGAACCCGGAACCCTTGGTGTATGAGCCGACGTCACAATCATTACACCAAATGGGTCAAAATGTGGTCATATTTCACTTATAAAATTTCTCTCGTCGAGCTATTGCAGCCCACTGTACTATGTGCTGATTGGTCAAAATGTGGTGGATAGATGATATTTCACTTAAAAAATTGTAGACTCGATATTGAGTCGTCTAGATAGGCATTACTTATTTCTTCTAGGTAAATTATTGTATGTGCTGGGCGGCGTGTGAGTGTGCATGTACGTACATATTTATATGTGTGTGTGATGTGTGTGTGTGTGTGTGTGTGTGTGTGTGTGTGTGTGTGCGTGTGTGTGTAAATGTTTTCTTATGAATAAGAGTGAAGAGAGACATCTATATTAATTATTAGGTGATATACGTTGAATGTTTTATTGATTTTATTATAAAAGATCGCGGGTTCATCCAGAAGTTTTAGGTTCGTAGCACCCCAGATCTCATACTTTACTTTCTTTAAAATCTCGTTGCAGTCCACACTGGACTTAGATCTGGCAGGAAAAGGTTATAAAAAGTCGTGCCTATAAAAGGTTAGAATGGACGAAAGAGCGTTGCCACCCGTTCTCTGCTGAAACATCATCATCAGCAGCCTTCCCACACAACACAGCCATGGGGTCATTGGGCCGCAACCCACAAATATAGATTGGTGGGTGTTAATGACTACTATTTATTCTAAGATTGTAGGCGCCACAGACACGTACTCTCGGAAGCACGGAATAATATTTCTTTTCGGAAAATTAGATAATTCTTCCTGTGTATGGATGGCAACAATTTGTTTCTAATCCGAAGACAATGAATGGAATTTGAACCAATAAATCCATTTATCAAACTTTAATCAAATTTCTGTCAAATTAATGTTAAAAGGGCATACGTGCGATCGCGTGTCAAGGTCAAGGAACAATGTTATCTTGATATGAGAAACGATAAAGAATTGCATACAAACAAGTATACTTACATATGATCTTAATTATATATATAGATAATTAAAAGAGCGCTTTAGAAAGGTTCCAAAATAATGGCAGCGATACCTTTGGATTGCTAGCCCAATGATTTGTCCAAATTAGCTGCCAGATCTTCGGTCTCATTTTTTGTCAACTAACATTTTCGAAATTTCCATTTAAAAATCTCATAACGCTAGGACCCCACGGACCAAGAGTCTCGTCACCGAATGGGACAAAATCATGTTTGAAGCATTTCACTAGGTGGCAGACTCGATACTGAGTCGGCTAGGTAGGTACCACTGCAGTGCCAGATATCGTAGCTAGTGAAATTACCGAGTATAAGGGACCTAACATATGTTGTCTCGGATGACGGGCGCAGTGCGGCATTAATTTAAAGACTGTCGCGTAAAGACAATACACTATCTTGCTTGTAGATACATTTATCCCCATTGAATCTTTGAATATATACTTAATTAAAGATAAACATAAGTATATAAATAACTTGTAAATACGAATACAAAAAGTTCACGATCATACCTACACGTTTGTACTGTACGGGTTTCGAACCTGGAAACCCTTCGTGTAGTCCTTAATCAAAATGCATTGCATCAGTATACATTTTAGTTTTGTTTCTGCTAAAATTTACAATGTGGTGGTATTCAGGTACAAGATCATACCAGAACTACTCAAACGATCTCTTTGATAAGATTAATAAGGTTTTAAAAATACAGAGAAAGTGAAAGGCTATTAATTTAAAATATATATTATCTTTAAAAACTCGCAAAGTATGAAAATCTATGTCAAGCAGTAAACTATGATAAGTCGAAAATAAAAATATTAACACATCGGGCAAAAATAATCTTAATAATTCTTTTAATCCAAAATTACCTGTTATTTCGCCTTCTATAGGCTCTGTGACCTCCTCCTCGCAAGACCTCAACCACACGCTGGAGTCGCAGTTAGGGTACAACTTTTTCGTTGTAGTCGCCATTACTAAAACACTAGTATAACGTTTATCCAGAAAATAGAAACTTTAATATACCGTTCACATAAATCACACAAGCCCGGTTACGCTTGGAATATTCTTTCACGATCGCACACTGAAGCTTTAAAAATACTTAATTTAAGTACTTTGTTTTACTGTTTAATTTTAAGGAAAAATCCAAGTGAAAAAGATTGTCATAAAACTTTATTATATTACACAAAAGAAAACAAATGTATGGAAACATACAAAAATAAGCCTTTGACTTCAATGTCTATAATATCACAAAACGAACATTGGCTATTAAAAATATTTTTTGAAATGGAGCATAAAAATTGATTATCAGTAAAAGAAGCTTATTTTCAAGACTGATATCAAATGAATAAACCGGCGTTAATCTTATTAGGAAGTGATGTTAATTGCTGTCATGAATTAGCCTAATGCTTATTCAATAGCAAACAATCTTTTAAAATAATCTTAACAATACACTCATTATTATATTATTTTGTAATCAGTAATGACAACAACATGAAAATTATAAGTAGATACTTCAAGTATATAGACATATCTAATTTGAGATTAATTGAGTAGCGAAAACTTCGCAGTCTTTTTATTCTTTTTCGATTAAACATCAAACAATCACTTTCACTCAGAATTTAGATTACTGTTTCAAATGACTGTTATTAATTTTGTACTCACTAATATATCCACTAATTCCAAAATCTACCGCGCGTTCGCAACGTCTGCTAGTTTCAGTACGAATGGCAGAATCGGTCTAGCTAGGGGTTGAGTTAGGGTGCCGACCGCCTCGCATTTACCGGCATACGGTAGCGTATTGCAATAAAAAAATACCCTTATACCTATGAGTACTACGTTAATTATCGGTCGAGGTCATTACTCTCGTATTTTTAAAACTTGTAATAAGTCGGTAACTTATAATTAAAATTGTAGTATGAGAATTTTTCTTTCGTGTATGAAAATGCAGTGAGTCTTTGACGGTAGAGCTTTTGGGTTGGCTTTATTAGATTCAATAAATATTTACGTCGGTGTTTACACCGTATTTTATAAATATTTAAGAGCATTCTTATATTTTTTTTAACTTTTGAGCTTCTTTGCTTTGATTATGTATTTGCCATCGATACGCTAAAACATGGTATTCTAAAAGAAATATCAAGGTTTTGTAAAATTAACAGTTACTAACCACAATAAATTAGAATTTCACTTTTGTAATAGACATTATTTACTTGTTCCAGTTCTACTACACACAAACAAAGGTCGTTAGATTGCCTCACAAACTTAAAAGCTATATTTGTTCGTAAATTAATATTTGGATGTAAAGGTACCAGTTTTTTACTGGCCTATGCCATCCTAATTAGGAATTTCAAAGTGCACCACGAGCAAGCAATTGCATTTTGCAATTGCACCTCGACAGCTAACACCCACATAGAGTACCTATAAGTTAAGTGAAACAAGCAACAATGATGTAATTCTACCTAACAAAAAGATCTATTTTTTAAAACAGTGGATCTCAATGTATTCACGTGCATACATCGAAAATAATGCATCCATATATGAAAGTCATATACACTTCAATAATTGAATAATTATTATTTAAAAATTTTGCTGGTGTGTGATTTATATCATTTTTATTTTTAGTATGTAATAAAATCGAATTGACCAGATAAGTAGTTTTGAAGGTTATCTATGCTAAATTATCTTATAAATACGATTCTTTACATAATTACAGTGCAAATACTTAATCCACAACCAAATCCCATCCTTCATTTTTATAGCTGCATTGCTGTACGTAAAAGATACCTGTGTTAATTTCTTTCCATGAGTGAGATGAGATACCATGTGCCCTGCAGTGGGTTCTAAAAAACGGCTTATACAGATGAACCGAACACTTTGAAGGCAAAACTATGTAAGTCAATAATTTCTATTGGTTCTCTACGATAACTTTAGAGCGGTTAGTACCTCATCGGATCAGAGTTTCGTGATGCGATAAGTGTGTTCATCATAACTCATCTAAAACCAATTATCATATAAATGGAGTGGTTAATTTAATCTTATCTTTTTTTCTAATATTTAAGAGATTACTGCTATAAACTGTCTTCGGGCTTGAAATGTGATAAACACAATAAATTTACTTTATACTATGACTTGATATGTTTAAGTCATCAGTTAGCCAATGCTCTGTGGACCCTTTGGAATCATAATGAGCGTCGGATAACGGACATATAATTTCGAAAGTTCCAGATCACATTTGTAAGTGGCGGGATTTGAACCTGCGCCCTCCCAATTGGAAGGCAATAGTCCACACTATTGAGCCACTGACTCTTTAGGATAAGAGACTATAGGCGACAATTGTCGAGTTATCATAAGATTTTTCTATTTGATAAAAAAGTTATCCTCAATATATTTAAACATACATATTTACATAGAAGAACCTAGTAGAAGCAAGTTCGGATTAAAATTATATTTTAAGGGTGATGTTTATATAATAATCCCTTCCGGAAAATATAGGCAAAACGCAATTGGCTCGTGACCCTGATCGGAGTTAAGGGAACGCTCCTGACATTGATACTTAGCTTGAATCCGAAGGGCAGCCGATCGGAAGCGGTCCAAGTTAGTAGCAAAGTCTGTTTTTGTGGCATAGGTGAACGGGACAGTCAGTGCGCTCACCTGGTAGTGAACCTACCTTTACTACCTAAGTGATACGCCTGACCGTGACAAATGCAGTTGAAGAAATTTAATAACAGTAGGTAGTCATTATTTTCTGTCAACATTGCCTTGCGCCCGACACCCGAGACAATGGATGGAAGATTTTTCATACCCGGTAATTTTACTAGCTACAGTGCTTTCATTCCGAAACACAGAGTTTAAATTAATTATGCCCAAACAACAGCATTATTTTTTCAGTAAAAAACATCTGAGATTGATCTAGTTCTACCACAAAAAATCTTAAAATTACCGGGCATAGACACCTCACATCTGGTGTCTCGGCTGACAGGCAAAGTGCGCCATTCATGGAGACTTCTGTCTATTAATAATAATAAATACTTTATTGCTTTCATAATATATTATTGCAATGGACAGTGGTCGGTTTATAGCTGTAGGCATAGTTAGTAATGGTAGCAAAAGGAAGCACCTCAGCTGTCTCTGGCACAGGTGACAAGAACCTAGTCAACGATGGTTTCAGTTACTTCCTCTTATTTTCGGTGATAGGCGAGGAATTCGGTAAGTGTTCGGGCTTTAAAGTAACTTAAAAAGGTATACACGAAAATAAGAAATTCGATACCATATGGCACTTAACCTGGCATGGCACCTAGTGTGTTTAGGTGTTTGAGTGTGCGTGTGTATTATATTAGTTATTAGGATCCTTATATGCTGTTGTGTCATCACATTGTGTTGTGCCTAACCATGGTCAAGCACTTACTATCAGGTGAGCGTCCCGTAATAATAAAAAAGTTTACAATATGTTAACAATCAAACGCTAGTCGCCACAGCTTATGGTTTGAACGCCTTCACGTGGACGCTACGTAATCCCCTCGGGGTGTCTCCATCGACCTTGCCGCGAGGCCAAGTACCAAGTTCAGCTCCCGTCCCGGGACACATGGGACGTCATACGCAACTTGTTAGGGAATATTGATTTATGGTTCGTTAAAGCTGGTTAGATAGAACGTATCAGTACTGACCTCGGAGGAATAAGACTACTCCGAGATACTGACGTATGGGTCAATGTTTTCTTTTTTCGTAGTTAATTTTATTTATTTATTTAATGTTTATGCACACATACAAAATAGTCAGAACAATATATAGTGAGAAAAAAAGTACAAAGGTACTGAGTTTTATTGAGTTACTTCAATGAAAACTTGACATCTTATAGGTATAATTTATAAAATGAAAAGTATTTTAAGATTAGTTTTGCATTCCATTGTACTTTTGACGACCCATGGAGTGAAATAGTCGAAAAGTCAGTTACTACACCAGTACGGGCATTACAAACATTTGTGTGCATGAACATGTCTGTCTATAGGTAATGGTTTTCTATGGGTGTTTCTTTGTATAATAATATGTATGTATTTACAAAAAAAAATTTTGGTATAAGTATGTATATCAGTTGTTTATAACCATAAATATAAGCTTTACGCCTAATATGGGGCTAGATGGCGCCGTGTGAATGTCAGTGGACATTTATTATTATTTTTTATTATTTATAATCTAAAATCTGCCTCTGTTGTTGCTCCATTAAGTTTAAATCGCTTTCTGACCCAATGTTAGTTTGTTCCAATTACACATAGTAGGAGTCACTTTGTGCGATTTTCACCTGATTGGCTGAAAAAGAAAACGTCGCACATTAACTTTCGCTATGAGTTGTCTCCTTGGGGTCACAAACCCCGGGTCACGCAGCAGCAATTTTAACTCAGACTACTTGATCATGGAGGCAGTTAGTCAAGATGCGTCTCCGTCTTGTAGGAGTCTTCTTTAATGACGTCATGAATCATAACCCGGTACAGTTATCCTGATTGCGTAGGCATGTCGTAGCCATCTGGTTAAATTAGCCACCTAATAGGATGCCTAGGCCGTTATTTAAAGGTCGGCATCCAACTGTATGCCTAGGCCGATAGTTGTTTGAACTAAAATCACTCAACGTTTAACAATTTGGTGGATTGAAAGTGAGCCTTTTCGAAATGACTGATCAAGGCTCAGCCACGTGATTCAAATTTAGTTCCGCTTTTCACCACTGCAGTGCTAGTAGTCATCAAAATAAATATGGCGCCAGCGTCGTAAATAGCGAATGAAATGTTATGGTATGATATATTTTGTTTTTTTTGCAATTATAAGTATAAGAAAGTGCCAAACAGAAAACTAAATGACAAAACAACGTTCTGCCATCTGGTTATACGTTGCGGTCAATGACATGACTAATAGTTTTTCAGTCATTTAACTGAATGCCGGCGAAAAACGGCCTAGGCGTCCAATTAGATGGCTAATTTAACCAGATGGGCACATCTCCGGAGCACCCGTCGATTGCTGTTGACGTTCTAATAGATGCACACGAAATACTCCTAATTATTTTGAATACACCTAACCACTAAATACTTTGAACTAACCGTGAAACTAATTTCATATTAGCGTTAATCCTTTCGAATTGAAGGCCGACAATATACAGGTAACACACGGAGAGCAACGTGAGCGGCCATGGACGAGGGGTAAGGTTAACTTCCCTAAAATAAATGATGAAATCACAAAGAAACAAATGTTTTTAAGTATAATTGTTACTAGAAGCGCTTAAACAAAAAAAACCATCGTCTTAAGTTTTGTCTCAATTATTATGTTTTCCGGGTTTTGCCTACTGGGGACCTTTGTATGTAAGTACCTGTATATTTTCTAACGACCAGTTGATTTGTTTTTAGGATGTAAGCCACCTGCGCTCAACAGCAGCGACAAGTCTATCAAAAAAAAAAGTATATGGTTAATTTTAACTATCGTGGGCGATTTTCATAATACTTCATCAGCCAAAATGTTAATGTACGAATTAAAAGGCGCAGCTTCGGAGGAATCAGAACTCCTCTGAGGACTCATACAATAAAACAACTGTACCAGTAAGTGTTGACATTTTTCACATACAATCAAACTAGATGTTTGCCGGACGGATGGACTCACCATTTCGAAATTTTTATTTTTGTGCAAATCTAACGTTGTATTTGAAATACCATATTTTATTTTACATATCACAGGCCTTAGATGCAAATATTGTAGTTTTGAATGAAGTGCACAAATATGCTTTTAATAATTTTAAACGAAAACAAGCCACATCCATTGTTCCTACATCAGCACGACGATCAAACGTGACTAAGTCAGGTTTCGCCATTCGTAGAAACTCGTGCTACGAAACTGTTCACAGTTGCGTTTCATTTCACGTGAATACTTTCAAATCGTCGCCTGACTAAGGGTTTAATACGTTATCCCTTTTAATAAACCTTGTATTTGAAGTAAATTAATACTTAACTAGCTATTACGGCAATTTAATTGTTATAAGACCTGTTTAGAATAATATCTTCCACAATGATCGATATTTCATAATATGATCATGATACCAAACGATAATGCATTAGGATAATAAGTAAAACATGCCATAGCCTTAATATTTAAATACTGCAATAACACATACAATTCTGTTTTAGGTTGAATATGGTATCATTTCACTTTGATATCACTTTTCCGATAATTTTTGCCTCAAGGATATAATTTTATAACTACCTACTCCTGAGCTAGAGCGAGGTAAGCAACCGTCCTACCTCGCTCTAGCTCAGCGTCTTTTTTAATTTCCTTTGAACCCGTTGAAAATCTAATACGGCCACACGTGAACTGAAGTCCTACAAATTCTAGCGATCAAGCACGTAGCCTTTCCAATATCAAGGTAAATGCTTTGGTCCTTTTTATTTAAAGAAGATACTTACGACTTCCTTTTAAACTATCTTATACATACAACTGATTTTATTACGGATCTATTTAATATTTAAACATATTTTTATTCTTGTGTACTCGGTAATTCCAAAAATCATTGTAATCTTTAGCAAACATTTGTTTGTAATTTAACTCGAATAATTTGATTTAACTCAGTATCAGTTATAATATAATCAACATTTCCAAAAATAAGGCGTTGTTGAATCTATGACACCAGTTTGTCATTTATCCGACTCTACCAATACAGAGTAGAAAAACTACGAAGTTTACGTTTAAAGTTACTTTAGTTACTTTCATGTTTCAGTTTCATTCACATTTACACAATAAAAACGCTATTCTACTGTTTGATGCATTTGCGCTGCGTGACAGTAGGACAGTGCCGGCACTCGGGCAAATAGCAATACTTGGCATCGTGGAGCTGGTACTCGTCACCTAAAGCATAGCACTTGCCAAGGTTCACCATGTCTTCCAAGTCACATCTGTAATATTGTTTTAATTTGTAAAAAAATTAGAGCGTTAGACTGCCATCACACCTGATGGAAAGTGACAATGCAAGCTAAGGTAATAATGATAAATAAACTGTATTTGTCCTTTCGTACATAACAACCGTATCTACCTCTGTGGTCTATTGCTCTGTTTGGTTTTAGAGGTCGTGGATTTAAATACAGCGGAGAGCGCATAATGAAAGGCACTTTGTGCGATTTTTCCCAGTTTGGCTAGGTCTTTACAGACTAAATCATCTGATTGAAATGAAAAATGCCATTAAGCCGTCAATCCCAGCTAATATCTTAGCATTTTACTCATTAACACCAACCTATCCACACTGGGCCTGCGAGGTGGGCTACGGCCATATCTCCCCATGGCTATGCTTCTGTGGAAAAGCCTCGTACCTGAATTGAGACGTTTTGACCTTATGATGATGTTTTGTACCTCATAGAACTTACGTAATTAGCTAATACAGTACAACTAGTCTTACCAATAGCCGAGAAATCTGAGATTGATCCGGAATTTTTCATCTTATCCCGGGTTTAGTAATGAGACGAAGGGATAAGAATCAAATGTTGAGATTATGACATAACGCTTTATCATCGTGAAGTAGGTCCTAAGTCCAATGGTGGGTTATTACGTATTAACTTTAAATGTAATACCTATCTATATGTATGCACACATGTATGTATATTTACATGTTTATTTGCCGGTTCCAAGGCTTTAAATTGATATTCAAAAGTTTAAAACCATATTTTAATGGAAAAGCAATTGTGCCAACATTAAACATGAAAATTACAGCATAAAATGTCCACTGCTGTTCCTATAAATGATTTCCAAAAGAAACGATCCCCAGCAGATGAAATACACCTGCTCCCTGCCACCTTAACCAGGTCAACAGTCCTCCTACGTCGGACTAAGCTTCGTTTCCCATTACGTAGACTCCACTCGAGAATCTCTCTGCCACATCGGCCATTGGTGCTGCGCACTATGTGCTATGCTCAACTTACTAATCTTTTCGGCTATTTCACTACAATATACACAAATAAAAAACTTGTTCACGTAACGTTCTGAAAAAACAAAATCATCTTACTTGCTGCTTTCGAGTAGTTTCATCTCAAACTCGTTGAGATTTGGTATCGCGTACTCCACGATGCCCCCTTTACCGACGGTGACTGGAGTAGCGCATACTTCCATGCCGTAACACTTCTCCGGTTCAGCCGCTTACTAGTGCGCTGTCTATGAACGACGGTTTCTCGAATAGGCCTATAAAAATGACGCTTTTTGTGTGTCTATTTAAAACTACTTATGAAAAGGGTCAGAGCATTAAACTTTTGAGAGCCAAGCCAACTTCCTTATTATGGATGTTAGCCAAAAAGGGAATCAGGTTCTGGTAACTTGCGAACATGCACTTGACCAACAGAATTAATAACGGACCGAAGTTCCGCAGACTCTGATCAACGAGAGAAGCTTCATCCAGCAGAAGGCTAGCAAAGGAATTTGTTTCTCAATTGTGCTGTCCCCAACGGCTAGTTTTGGGGCGAACCTTGTCTTGTGGGCTTTAACATGCCTAATATTTTGATTGAATAATATTAGGATTGTAAAATTTTAATGAGTCCTAGCATATTAGTAGAATCTAAGCCAACGTCCTGGAGCATATTCTTTCTTAATAACAGCAAATAAGGGACTGGCGAACCCCAAACACACTGGATCATCGCAGCGGGTTTCGGCCAGAAAATGATGAAAATTATTGGAAGAGGATTATAACGTAAGTAAGTAGTTGAAAAATGTGAACAAAATACCTTTCATTATATTTGTGACGAATCGAGCTGTTGAAAATCCAATCGATAGGTGTCCTTCTTCGTTGTTGCTTTCACTTTGCAAATAATATCATCTGCTTCCCGTACCAGACGAGTTAAACAATCAGCTTGAGTCTACAATGATTAATTATTAATGTGTCAGAATTATGATTAGGTGTATAGGTAATCATTACAATATAGGTACTTGGCTACTACACCAATATTTTCACATTTGATTGTTTTAAATTTATATTTGTATGTTCAGTAAATATGTTTTGGTTTCAAATAAAAAACATGACCATTGGCTGACAATCAAATAACTGCCAAAAGCGGGAGCCAACGTCACGCTAGATAATGTGAAACAATTCCGTGCATTGATTCCGTGGCATCTCTAGAAGCCTATCATATGGGTAACTTAAGGAACTCTATGAGGACTGACTGATATCTCTAAATACACATAAATCTTACAGGCAGTTGACTGCACAGCGATGATTCATGAGTTAGTAATTATAACAACCAATGGGGCTCTTTTTATTGATGTCCTATATTCCCTCATCTAATGAGGCAGCTAAAATTACGTTTGACAAGAGGTTCTCAGTAAAGAACTCTACTGAACATCTGTGTCGGGGTGCATACGGACACCGCCCACTTAAGCCTAGTTAGATGCCAAGGAATTTAGAAATCTACATACATTTGTTTGATTTGTTTGATATACCAGTAATCATAGCATTACTTGAGGAAAGTTTCCCGCCTTGCCAGCAGAGAAGACGGGCACCCTGGTGCATCGTCCGGTACCGCAGACCACGGGCGTGCTGCAGCCGCTCGGGTCGGTGCCAGTTATGGAGCAGAACAGCTGGTTGGCGCGCATGGCGTTGATCGCGTTTACGCCGAGCACGCGTCGCTTGTCGTATACTCGGGCTACCTTCAAGGTCTGGGAAGTGAAACGTTTCTACTTTTTTAGACACTTAATAAGATCACGAAGACTTCCATACACAATAATTATCTTCCGATCTTGGGCTAATAAGGTTAACATTCGCTTCACATATCTAGACAGAATACACGAGTGCTATGCAGGAATAGCTGGATGCTAACAACATTAATCGTAAATTAGGACTAGTGGAGTCTTTAAGTATGTGGGTTGATCTTTCAATGCTTTTGATTCTGTCCTAAACTCGTGGTGTTTAAGGTGACGTGATATGGATATTCTCGGAGTGTAATTATCCATCAGAGCGTGCCTGCCAGGCATCAATGTTATTAGGCGATAGGGGGGGGGGTGCCACTGCGGCACGGTACGGAACAGACATGACCCTCATCACTGCCCGAATAATTTACAGTAGGCATGAACGACTGATAGCCGAACTAGCTGTCTGACATAATTTTGCATGCAATACGGCAGATCACGTCAGCAGCGTGCAGCGCGATCTGAGGATGACGCTGTATACGAAAACTCTCGTAGATCTTATACATGGCAGCAGGGAATTTCAAAGTTACGTATTATTCTCTATGTTAATTAGCAACTTAGCTGCTTAGTATATCATTTCTGATGGACAGATACAATTGAAAAAAAACAATTAAGTCTTTATGCATCAAGGGCCACGTTTGAAGAAATATACAAAATAAATTGAATAAAACGCTTTTTCATCCGTGTGATTCGAAAAAGCTGAGCGAGTAGTCTTATTTCATTATAGAACTTAATGATAAATATCAATACCAATAATTGATAAATTGTATGTTAATGACATGTTTTTTGCCGAGGTTAGGATGGTTATGAAAACGCTAAGCTTATTAGACCCCCTACGACGAATACCGCAAGCTTTGAAGTAGGCAACGCCATGCTTAAACCCTTCAGAAAGCTTTTGATCCGAATCGGTGATGTGGACACCAAGGTGAGGAGCAATTGGCGGTGTGTTCTTCTTCAAGAAGGGATTAAACCTTTTCCCTCTCTATTCAACTATCGCAGTCCATGTGGACATGGTCTCATTTTGCGCAGATATCCGTCCTGTTTTTCTCACTTTAAGTTGGATTGTGGGTTGATATACCTTTAATCCCAAAAATATCATATTTATTTCGTTAGGTTCTTGTTCCATCCTTCTAAAAAACTACGTGTGTGTATATAAGGTGACATGTATGGAGTACGTGTATGTGCTCGGAGTGAGTAAATAGTCCCATCCAGGGAGGCATTGTGGCCTGCACCAGCCATCAATGGGTTAGTTGATTACAGGGCCGAATCTAGGGAGGGGGGGGGGGGGCAGACGGGGGCACGTGCCCCGGCGGCACGGTCAGGGGGCGCAAACAGGACTAATGGACCACTCATCATCTACCTTACTTGCCCGCGGAATAAATAAATAGTACAAGTGCATTGGCCATAGAAATACGACTGATAGCCGGAACGCGAGAGTAAGGCATGTTACTGAACTATTACATTTTTTGCATATTCTAAATAGGCGCCCGCAATCACGGTCAGCAGGCGGGTGCAGCTGCGATCTGAGGAATGACGACTGATACCGAAAACTCTCTCGAGATCTCTATACAGGGCAGCAGTGTATTATTCAAAGTTACGTGTTATTCTCTATGTTAATTGATGCCAACTTTAGCTGCTTCTAATGCTATATCATATTTCATATGGACAGCTTACCAAATTGAAAAAATAAACAATTAAGCTCCTTTTATCACAGCATCAAGCATCACGGACACGTTTTAAAAGAAAATATTTACAAAATAAATTTGGAACATAAAACGCCTTTTATTCCAGTGTTGACTTCGAAAAGCTGAGGGCGAGTAGTCTTTATTCATATAGAACTTAATTGCCTTATATCAACACAATATGATTAATTGTAACTTTTTAATGAACATTGCTTTTTTGCCGAGTAGGATGGTTATGAAACAGCTTAGCGTTATTAGCCCCCGTACAGACGGATATACCGCTAGAGGCTTTGAAAGTAGGGGGCACGCAGTTGCTTAAGAACCTCTTCAGACTTTGATTTCGGGGAATCGGTGAGTGTGCGACACCAAAGCAGTGAGGACAAATGGCGTGTGTGTATCTTCTTCAGAAAGGTGTTAAACTCTTCCCTCCTCATTCAACTATCGCAGTCATGTGGACATTAGTCTATTTGGCGCCAGATATTCCGGTCCCGTTTTTTCATCAGACCTCACCAGCGACTTTTGCAAGTTCTCGCGTCCATCGGGCGGAGGGCGTCTACGTTACGCTTGCCAAGACCGGCTCCCTCCAGACTCAAACTCCTCTCCATACGAGCCTCGGTTCTGTGAATCTTACCCACTGCCACTTCATTCGCTAATCTTGGCGAACTATGAGGAATGTGGGCCGGTCGTAATTTTATTCTTTTGCGGATAACATCATTTCTGTATTTATGTATAAGATCTCCCAACATAGCACGTCCATCGCTCGTTTGAGTACTTTGAATTTCGAACTATCCGCCGTCAGTGATCCATGCTCATCTGCGTAATGTTTGGTATGGTAGACGTATTTCTCAAAGGACTTTTGTCCTTAAGCGTTGCGGAATCGTCGACGTTGAAGATCTTGATGTAACTTGCCTAGATTGCCGCCCAGCCCAAATGAATCCTCCTTACTAGCTTCCCTTCCGAAATGTGCCGGTCAAGTTTTAGCCAAGTAAACTTCATTCTGGACAATCTGGTAGGAGACGCACCGACGCTGATCAGAAACGCTACCGGCTATAATATCTTCAAGAGGGGGGGGGGGGGGGGGGTGAGCTTATCACCCTCTTAAGAACCGCTTGGGACCACGCTTCCAGTGTAGTTTCCCAAGTAAGCGCATTAAAAGAGCTCACCTATTGTCCTAAGGATGGGTTGTCCCGGATGTTTAGAGTTCGTTCGTCAATACCGTCATTCCCACGGGAACCTTTCATTTTCAGTGCATCAGATGCTGCACTAGTTCGCTAACATCAACATCCGGATATCCTACGTACAATATTGCCTTAGTAGCACGTAGATTCAAGTGGTTTTTGGAAACTTTGGCCCCCTTTTTCTCCTAATAAGGTCCTAATTAATCTTGTATAGAAATAGCTAGAATTCTCTGCGAACGAGTCTCTTCTATCCCTTAGAGAGCCTAATATTCGGGCTATGATAAGTATAAAGTCAAAATCTTTATTTTAAATTAGGCTTTACCAAAAAGCACGTTATAAACGACAAAAATATTACAAAAAATTACATTACAAAAAACAAATTATATTCTTGAACGTTCTTTAGAGAGTCCACGTCGTCTAAGTTGCTAGATAAAACTCTCTTTGTAGCACAAATATTGTAGCAATTCCGCAGCCGTACCCCACAACGGTAGACCATACGACATTACATTAATAAAATGACTAAAAGAAACAATCTTGCCGTTTTTAACATCTGTTACGCATTATCTTAGTAATAAAAGCTTATTGAAGAATTACGACCCATTACGATATGTGCCACTCTTCAAGTTATTCTCAGATCTATGATCCGATCTCGCGCACATGTTTGTCGATTGCTAGCCTCCGAAACAGCCGGGTTCTCAAGGCTTCAGCACCATAGACTACACTATTACTAACGCTGTGGCAGTTATACAGTAAACGGGAGAGTATAACTGACATTATGTATTGACGTTTGTGGATATGAAAAGCCTGTCGATTCGATCGAGGGACTTGGGCTGTGCCTGTTCATTCGCTCCAACGTGCTGACTTGACTACTGCTTATATCAATTGATGGAGATGTTTGTACGAGAGCGTACTATGTCAGGCGAGTACATAGAAGAGCTTACCATTGCTTATCTTGCACCGAGAGCAGACCAGCAATGTAATATCTTTTGAAACTGATCACAGGCTGCGGTAAAAGTTGCACGTTGCCAAATGTCAATCAATTTGAAGACCTATTATATAATTAGCTGAAATAATATAGGATGATAAGGATAAAAATAAACAAAAGAGGGTGCGGGGGCATTTCTTAAATTTTTGCCCCACCACAAACAAATTGACGATCGCCGCGTTGATTATTGAACGAGTACTTTAACATTAGCGCAAAGTGCAAAGTTGCAATCCACCGGCGGCGTCTGCACGGCGATGATCGCGTGCGACAGAAAATAGCGGCCGCGATCGACCCGTAGCGCCGTGGCGTATTTTTATTCTTTTTCAGGTAGAACACCATGCGCTCTGAAGTGTTGCAGCACGGCGGCATCACGTGGCATCCGCCGCAGATCAACACCACGTCTGAGTCCTGATGTTATTATTTCTTTGGTATTTAAAAACTGGAAGTTTTTACATAGGTAAGTTCCCTCTGATGACAACAACAACGGACAACAGTCCACACCCTTGAGCGTCGATGCCTCGATGGTGCGGACTGTGGCCCTCATACCGGGAGGGCTGAGGTTCAAATCCCGCCACGTACCAATGTTTTCGAAATTAAATGTACGTTATCTACTTTTACGGGAAGAAAACTCTGAGGAAACCTACAAACGCCTGCGAAGAAATTCAAAGGTTGTGCGTAAGTCATCCAACCCGCACTGGGCCCGCGTGGATGACTACGGCCTAAACACCCTATGCGGTCGGTCTGCCCTTGGGTGGACGTTTGATAAGCTGATGAATCATAAAAACTAATACTAACAGACTAGTACAAGGCATTAAAGGACCATCAGCTCCAAACAGCGAAATTACAATCCGAAATTTTCAGTTTTCATTACTCTTTTAACGAAAGAACAACTTGCTTATCGACAAAATAAACTTTTTGTTTGCCAGATCAGTTAGGGGCTTATGAGTACATTTATTGTGCACCAATAGTGTTATGCACTTTTGTGTTTCGAGATAGGCACTTTATAGCTGTTGAAATTACGCGGTTTAAGAAACTACAGCTTATTGTCTCGGGTGATGGGTGCAGTGCGGCATGGGTAGATGATAATAGTCCTTCCATTAGTTGGTTTCTCCTTCAATACAGCTCTGTCATGGTTAGGCGTATCACTTACCATGAGGTGACGTCCAGACCTTCCTTTCTAACACAGCTACATTTCAACTTCATTCAACTAAATGTAAATTCACAACTTATCTACTTAACTGCATTAAAACTTATACTCTTACATATAAGGCATCTTTCAAAAACATCCTGCCCTGATAGGCCTCCACCTCCGTGCTAGTGTCAATATGCGCGAGGTCGTTGGCGACGCCGATCACTTTGTGCTCCGGGAAGTCATCGTACAAAGCCAGCACCTTGACGACTTTCTGTTGCTTGAGGAATAAGGAGGCGATGCGGCCTACGTCGCTTCCCGCGCCTATCACTGCAACCTAGACATGGGCAAGATTTTTATGCGACTATATATCTGTTAAAAATCTGAATGCGAACCAGCGCTTGTCAAAGCACGGTCTACAATAAAGAGAGAACTCGTCTGCTCCGACGCTATGTCTTGGCTCGGCTCCTACACCATGAAGTAGTTCGTAAGATAACCCATTGTAAATAGATCCAACATTTGGTCCGGAATCTTAGTTGAAATTTAGTCGACCTTCATCGATAATATTAGATCTCTTAAGAATAATCTGAGATAGATCGATCAAGTGAAGCCTCAAAAGGTGAAAAATAAGATCTTATGCGGCGGTGTATACCGTGTAAATAATAAAAAACATAGTTATGTGTAGATACTATAAGTTAGAAGAGTGAGGAAAGGTAAAATTAACCATTACTACACTATCTTCAACTCGCTTCTAAATCATAAAATTATGGCAAAACCCTTTGGTATCGTGGGGTGGCTCTTAGTTCAGCACTGGACTAGACTGTCCTCAAAAGTTATTAAGTATACAGACACTAGTTGAACAAACCTTTTGTGGTTGTGGAAATCTGGGAACAGGGCAATATCTATCACACGCTCGGTCGATCTGCTCCAAGGCCGTGAAACTCACAAAGTTCTGATACTTTGCAATTGACACCAGATTGGGAGTTGTGCTGTTAAGGAACATATTATAAACTCGAAGCATTTTGAGATTATTATTGAATTTCTGAGGGAACTTTATTAGCGTTAGATGATTTATGATTTTTTGCTATTTTTATGAACTTATGAAATGCATTTTTGACATAAAATGACAATGTTTCTGGCAGATGATACCACAGAATACCAGAACAATAATTCATTGCAATGTCCACTAAAAATAATAGATTATTTCTTTCTTTCTTTCATTTTGTCTTTTAAACTATAATAAATCCAGCATTTAAGGAAGTAAACAACGGAAAAACAATTATTTTTATATAGAAGAAAACAGCGTACACGTGGAAGGCGCGAAATTGAATCCGTAGCACAAGAATAAGTATATTATATAGGCTAAAACGTAGTGTTATATACTCCTTGATATAGACTACAGTTATCAATTTTGCAATTGTGAATCAATATGTTATGTCAAAGGTTCCAGAAATTTTACTGTTTGCCTTACATTCAGTCCAAAACAACTATATTCATACTAGTAAGCTCCATACCTTAGGGAGCGTATTAAGGGGGCACTATGCGAGATAACATCCACCAATAGTAATGCAAAATCCGAAGACGAAGTACTAGCATGATTTTTTAATTGTGGATTTTTATAGTGATTTATGGTAGATCAACATCTGCACTGCGCCACTAAATCGTTCTGCTGCAGTATAGAAACAGCCTTTTAGCGTATTATATAAGGTAAATTATGATAAGGTGACAGAATAAAGATGGGGTGATTAAATCAAACGAATCATAGAACAGACATCAAATTTAATAGATATAAGTTTCACCTATAATATTTTTAACATTCATATTGATTAATATTATATTGTCTACCCATATACAGCATTACTGTTTTTATAGATACAACACGAGAGAATTTCAAATATGACTCAGAACTATAGGAGTGCAAGCCGCTTAGACAACCCGCTCCAAAGACGTAAGTTCACGTACAATTAACACCTCTCGGGCGTACGCATTTCATTTTAACTTGAGATGAATTATATATAGTCGAAAATTACCTACCATAACTAGTACAGTCAACAACATAAGTAGATATACATTCACATAAAAACATTTAATAAATCAAGTTCCTCGATCTTAATTCGTTACTTAACAAGCCCAGTAAGTTCGCCGTGTACTTAGAGCTTGTTGTTTGTTTTATGATTATTAGTGACTCGGGAACATTGGTAACCATATAACCCTTAGTAAAACAAACAAAAATCTGTAAATAAAAATAACTTCAATGAACTAAACTATGGTTTTTAGCGTACGCCCTTACAAGTTGAACGTCTTAAACTAGAAAATGTACAGTCACACGACAATCTTGCACACGGGTGAACAAAATGTACATTTGTCTATAAATAATACTAGATCTTTGTATTTAGCAAGCACACACACACACGTGACAACAATATCACAAATATCATTAACACTTCGGCCGCTACTCTTATACAAAGATCGTTAGTATTGATTATAACTCTCACATAAACCATGCCATTTTATTCAATCTGGATAAAAGTATGATATAATTTACAGCTACATTGCTAGACATAATCTAGCTTAAAAAAATCAATTCCAAATATGGATTTTGACCATTAAAAGTTGATGATAAGCACAAAAATCCGCGTTTGTAACAACTCTCAAACTTACAATTCTGATATTAACAGATCTAGTTATATCAAATGCGTATACTATACCTTACAATCAACCATTATACATGCTAGCAACCACCTTTCCACAGTATGGCGTATATATGACGTGTAAAATACAACAATCACTAATAATGTAATAATATAATAAAGAATTTAAATAAATCAATTAGTATTATAACACAATATTTTATGAGGTGCTAGGGTGACTGTCGCCTTCCCTACCGGGAGCTATTTCCAGATTAGTCAAGTCGAAAAGTATTATCGACCTACATGAAGAATCGTGAGAAACATCACGCCTGCAAAGATTATGTGGAAGTCGTCCTCCATGGCTGGACTAAGCCTAATATAGGATCGGCCCCGAGTTTACGATGGGAGATTTATCTATAAAAATATGAGACTTAAACACCTCAACATTAATCACATTAAAAACTACCTAAGTTACATATCAACTTTGATAATGCATTATATCGAGACGTAAGCAATATCCGTAACAGGAAACAAATTGGCATCGGTTCAACTAATTTATTTATGTAAAAAAAGCGAGAGAATAAATTTGCTATATTGAACAAATTTGTATCAACATTCAGCAAGTGAGAAGAATTGGAACACCTTCACATGTAACTTGAACATAAGATTACAAGATTTGCAACTTTAAGAGGTATTATATTACATATTTCAATTCCTAACTATCCAGGAGTTTAAATATTAACAACTGAAAAGACACTTGTGAACTATTTTAAAATGAAATTTACCATATACTTTTCCTCAATAAAAATAGCTATAACCTATTAGTATAAGCGTAAACATGCACATAACAGAATCTATCTAGTCGCTCAAGAGTGCAGTTAACCATTGGAATCCATTGACATATTGTCGACGATTCAAACTCGATACTACGTGTAAGTAACGCAGCAGCTAAGTCAGGTATAGCGTATGAATGATGCTGTATAACGTTGCAGTTTCATCGCATAGCGATATTCCTACTTACACCAGTTCTAGACCCATAGCTGACATCTTTAGCTAACACAATTTCGTATTAACCTACAGTAATACAAACATGTTCAATGCTATACCCTTGACAAATTAGACCAATATTAGACTTGTATTTAACATGCTATACGCCGATATAAGAAGCATAGAGCAAACTATCCGGTCCACCAGCCGCGCACTCCCCTATTAACTCGACATATAGACTAGAAATCCGAATTGATACACCCGCTAGTTGTCATCCCTGATGACCCAAGTATATCGATATCATATAAATTGATAACGTATAACGAAAGTCCCAAGCCCTAACGATCACCATTACAAAACTGATACTCATACAGTAGACTGATGAACTAAAACCAGAGATTCAATAACAAGAAGTATGAACAACGCCACTATTACTAATCGCAATTTGAAGCGAACATTATTAAAATAATCCCAATTACAGAACGAAAATAATAACAATAATGATATATAGCAGTTTAAGTGGTAAAATAGTTGTTAGAACAATTAGACATATTACCGACATTATATTTTAGAAAATTTATAAGAAACGCTATTTTTATGTAAACCTCAAATCAAATTACGACCAAGGTAAATAACAATCAATTACATTTAAAAAAAATCAAGACAAAATAATTGTGTCAAATGCTTAGCACATCATTGTAACATTTGTTTATGAAGTTCTGTTCTTTCGAGTAAATTCTAAAATATGTACAAAGCAGTAGATCTGAATTAATATTAGAACCTAAGTCATATAGTGGACATAATGATAAATTACTAAGTTTGAAACAATGCCGATCCATATTTGCAAAAACCATCTCCTAAAACTTAAAAAAGCGTTTGTGAATGAAAAAACGAATAATATAGCGTACGGTTCCTACACATACATTGAACGAGCAATGCAACACACTACAAAGCATGATCGCACTACGCGCATAAAATACTAACGGCGTTAACACATGTTTAATCTCGGTTAATTTCGTAACGCAGGAATTAATTACTACTGGTTGAATAAAGAATTATTGACACATGGACATAACGAAACATATTTGTGCAACACTGCACGACAGCTCCTTTGAGAAGATTAACGCCACTGTCTACCGGTCTCACGCAAGGAAAATCAATTTTGGCTTAAGCGTTGGGTCAAAGTAAACATCAGATCAAACGACACATTTGTACCAAGATGTTTGTTTATCTATAACGCTCAGAATGTTGCAACCTCCACTGTTGAGCGATTATTATAGGTACGTAAATCAGAGGTGCAATTTTATGTTATGAAATATTTTTATCAACTTCTATTTTTTGAATAGTTGGCGTATTTAAAATGGATAAGCATTAAAAGCGAATATAGCTACCGTTCGATCAAGTAATCAATCGCTCAGTTCATGAACGTCGTCCACTATACTTGACAACAGACAGTCGTACCTCCATCCGCCACGTGACATATTACAAGTCTAGTCGTCACAATCTTAGAGCCGATAATGAAGTTCTACTATACCACCCTGATTACAACACATTAATATGTGTCACATGAATAAATCAATGACAGAAATTTGACGAATCATCTATGATGTACTTTTACAATAACTACATTCGGATAATGTTATGGTATTGAATAGCTGTAATTAACTTTAGGAATGTTAGCTGACGATCTAATATAGTAGTTTAATGATTTCAAATCAAGTATCAAAGATAACGACCGCAAATCATTTTGTTGCAAACTAAATTAACATTGGCGTATTTTTACGTTTAACCTATTAAAAAAGTCGAGAAGAATATAAAATATTGATGTTATATTATTTATTGGAAGCAAAATTGTCGTAAAATTAAACAGCTTGTGCAGCTGGAGAGAAGTAGTGAATGAGCAAAATATGGAAGACCACGCTTTTACAATTGGTAACTTGAGAAAACGTCAAGTTATTTACAGTAGATATTTGCAAACTTAAAGAGTGTGATTTATTATTACATTATAGTTGCTTGCATTCCTAAACATAGATTCCTTATTGGGAGTATTCTTTATAAATACATTTCAACGAATTTGAACTTAGAAAAAGACAACATTATAACGTGTGTGTAATCTACTACTTTTTAAATGTTGGGTCAACAATTTGACCATTAGTACCTATTCGCTCCCGTGAACAGTAAAAATAGCTTTACATAAACAATATTAGTATGAAGGCAAGTAAACATGTGCACAATAAACTCAGAACACTGACACGTCATCTTAGCGGCTCGCCTCATAATGAAGTGCGAGTTTATATTCCCTACACTTCGGAATCCAGCAGTTGGACAATATATATTCCGTCGCCAGCGGAATTCCAAACCTCGAATAAACTTTACCGATGATTTCAAGGTACCTAGTCAAGTGGCAATCAAGTCGACAAGGAATATCGATAAAGCAAATGTATGAAAATGACATCAGACTGATAATAACGGTTTCTGTCAGTTTGTCATTGCGCCATAGCGATATTCGCTACCATACAACTGCCACTTGTTTCTAGACACCATAGCCTTTCTTACTTCTCGTACGCGTTAACAGAAATTTGATCTTTGATTACCTGATCAGTGAATCACAAGCATGCTTTAGCAAGTCTGCTTTTATTACGCTTTCATTGTTTGATCAAAATATTAGAGCCAATATTTTAGATCATTATATTGATATTTATACAAAACCATGCTTACGTTAACGCGCTCGAGTAGTTAAGAAGAAAACCGCACTACGAGCGCAGGAAGGCGTATCCGGTCCCACTGCAGCCCGGCTCGCTAACTACCCGCCTAATACTCACAACCCGTCGCGAGAGACTTAATAGTACTTCATAAGAAATGTGCCGATCACTTGATACCTAA
Source organism: Leucinodes orbonalis (assembly GCA_019425675.1). Classification (NCBI taxonomy): domain Eukaryota; kingdom Metazoa; phylum Arthropoda; class Insecta; order Lepidoptera; family Crambidae; genus Leucinodes; species Leucinodes orbonalis. The sequence continues at coordinate 95,676 of PQWD01004696.1, read as the reverse complement.
ACCCCGCTTGATGTCACTAGTACACTCCCCTTTATGATACCAAGTTCATACTCCCTGTATACAATGGAATAGACGAGTAAATGCATAACGTATCGTTAATAAAACCGAGATCAGTTCCCCCAATGGAACGGACAACATTACAAGCGGAGTCACACCTTAGAAACTAACTAGGATTACTTTTATACAATGTCGAAGACATAACTGATGGAAACAGTGAAACAACCAGTAAAGTATTCATAAAATACGTAAATAGAAAGTTTATATTGGAAGAACAAGCGACAAATCATATTTACAATAATATTCAGGACACCGAAGTTTTGTGTAAGAGACAGAAAACTATATTGTAAATGTAAAAACTTCTAAAATCCCACGAAGTGTCTACAAGTGTAAAATATAGAAAAAATATAATACATGAACGTGTAAAAAATACGGACTGAGTCCCCCTTATAGCAAAAGTGGGTCAAAATTTGCCAGGTTTTGTATAGAAAACCACAAAATATTAAGACATTTGACACGAGCCATATATTATGTTAGAAAAATATATATAAAGAAAAGCATGTCTTGTATTGTTAAATGGTGCAAAAACCGCAGTGAACAAAAGGACAACAATCCAGAAATTACGAACCATAGGTAAATTAACAATTCAATTACCTATTTTAAGTGTAAACTTCTAAAATCAGTGTACAATAAATATGTGTCAAAATGACTTAATAGACAGCAGCTGTCATTTTGGGTACACATTAATGTATTAATGACAGTTACCCCGTGTTCTTTTTACGTCCATGTGTACATAATAAAATTTATAAAGCACTAAAGCAGAAAGGCTCAACAAGAGTAGATTCATTAGAAAATATGAAATATATTAAGATAATCTCAACAATAAATGTTTCATTAAATATATCGTGTCTACATACGTATATGATAAAAAATAAATTACGTGCCCAACCGTCTCTATTCTGACACAATGGCGCGCACATTCCATTTGTTATTTGTGACAGTAAGATAAATAAAACCATAGCTTCTAAAAAGGCGCATTATTAAAATAGAGGCGGTTGTGAAATCTTTGAAAGAGATACAATTCAAGACCATAACCATATAGATAAGTCGCTTACGGGTTACATACATAACCTAACCATTGGAATCCGGAGCCCAAATGGCGAACACCACACTACCAAAGCTGCAGTTGGATCGCCGCACTACAGCGACATAACACATTTTAACCCTTTAACCGCCGCTGAAGGTTCCAACAGACACAATTGTATTTGAAATCCTGCCGGTTAATTTCGTCAGCGGCGAAAGGGTTAACTTATCCTTAACACCTACTTGGTTGAATACAAGAATTATGCGCGTAGACCACGATCGCGCACACTAACTACACTGAACATATTTTTGTGCAAAAACAACTAGCACATTGGTGACGAGATCCACACAAATTTATGAGAAATGAAAATCATAACGCCATTATGTGACTACCAAACTTGTGTTCTTCAACGCAATGGAAAATCTATTGTTTGTGAAGCTTTAAGGCGTCTCTGGCGGTCAAAAGGTTATTAATAAAACATACAGAAATTCTAAAACGAGCAACAATATTATTATATGGTACCCATTTAAGATGTCTTTCGTTTTCAATCATAATAACCGCTTCAGAATGTTTTAAGACCAACCCCTATCTACAAAACCATGTATTATTGATGAGCAGATATTTATTTATTGAGGATGTTACGCTACACACAAATACATAAGGTGGCATTGCTATTTAGTTGTGTTGATTATTTGAAAATTATTGCTTATTACTTACCATACTCTCTATGGTTATTGGGGAATTAAGTATTGGGGCAATTGATAATTCTAAAAGACAAAATTGGGGCAATCATGAGCCATTGATTATAAAAGCGGAATAAATAACAGCTTAGGCCTCCTGTGTCGATCGAAAAAGTAATCAATCGCTATCGAAAGGTCCTTCATTAGAACGGTACGTGATCTACACTTATTATAACGTTATTTTTACACAAGGCAAGAACAAGTCGTGGTTACACATACCTCCTTAATTCTACTAGACAGCACTGTTTGACTATTATTAAACTAATGTACGTGGGTACAGTATACTACTAACTAATCATGAGGCAGGCGATAAATGAAGTTAACGGTACCGTATGCAGAACCTCACCCTATATTTACGAACACGAGTTAATATATAGTTTCCTGTATCACACACTCGGACAATAATATTCAAATGACAAAGACAAAAAAATTTGACAGATAAAAAATATATCATAATCTGTTAATAGAATGCTTACTTAGGTACAAATAAACTTTGCTATTGTAAATAATAAATATTTTTGGTTCCAAACTAGATGTAATTATTGTAAATAAAAAGGGTTCCTGTAATTTATTCACTTTCTCGATGAAAATGGCGGCTTATGCTCGGACCGGATTATTATAATTAAAAGTGACGTTTCGAAATGTCATTTCAAACATCAAAAGTATCCAATCAGGATGAACGAGGCATCCCGCAAAAATAACTCTTAGATTTCTTGATACTGCAAAAACTCAAATTGAACCATTTTTGTAGCGGTTATAAATATACTTTTTTACTCCGGACTTTAACAAGCACATTCATCGACAATCTTATTCTCAATCAACTCGGTTCCGTAAATCCATTGTAGGGTACGAGATCTGCTACGAAATCCTATCATCAATATTTCTAATTGTATACGTTAAGCAATCTCATTAATCCCGAATCCAAATTAGTACCAAGTTACGGTTACACATGCTAAACATTAATAACGCTTATGGTTAAAAAAAAACAGAAGGCGTCTTCCACCTACATCCACAATTAGTAGACCTAAACTACCGGTCTCATATCAATAGTACATCTGGCATACTTTTTTATTATGAGGAATCTATCTAACAAATTCCCACTTTTGAAGTGTCTAATCGGTAAGAATCGTTAACGATGCTAAGTAGCTTACATTGTTAGGGACATTGCCTAGAGCCAATTAATCGGAATATGTTGGATTAAAAATTGAAGTGCGCACACGTGGGTAAGCTCATTGGGTAGTGTCAGAGACATTAACAATCTACAGCGTCCAAACGCCCCAAACCGACGTTCAACCGTCTAGAAGCATACAATATCTATACTTAAGGATCATCACAAGGCTCTGATTGGAAACCTATATTAATTATACTAGAACACCGACACAAATCTCACACACTTATCATTTAACTAGCTACGTGTATCAACGAACATTATCTTGTGTAGATAGATAGATATATAAATGACAAATAGAAATACTTTCCCTGTTTCATTTACATTTTTATGTATATCTCTTTCAATTTATGGAATTGTTTATAATTTTTTTTCATTTTATTTTTTATGTTTGTTTTAGTTTTAAAGCCTATTATGAAGGTTAATTCTCAATAAATCTTAAAAATTTACTTTTATATTTTTGTGAGACTACAACGGTCAATATGACATGACCAAAATTGGCAAACAATTCCCAAATTGAAATAAACAACATAAAAAAATATGATTCCTTTACATCTACGGGGGCATCGCTTCCATTTATGGCACTATTTCGATTTCCTAGAGAAAATGTACAGAGACTATAACAAAAGACTATTTTATGTGCGTGTTCAAAACGTTGACATATCAAGGCAAGTATAGGACAGATAGTGAGAAATCGTATTAACCGTTCTAAATTGGCGACTGTAACTCTAAAATCTAATGCTCTACGCAGCCGCAATTCATGTCTTATCACAAAACTAGCGCATCTTCAATACATGGTAAAACCTACACTAATACATTTTGAATAACACCATGCGAACCAATCTACGTTTGCAACTACCACGATTATTTTATAATGTATAACGGTACGGAAAACGCATAAGTCAGTATTTGTAAGCGATAGCCGAGTCATAAGTTATTATTGCACTATATTGTTACGTAATGTATTCGTTTTGAATAGTCTTCGTGGAGTTCATTGCACCCATCAATTGCTATAAACACTTCAGATTTAGGCAATTCAGAAATTATACACAATTCATTGTGTAAAGATCAGATTTTAAATTTGTTAAACTCAAACTTACGGTTAGTCATTCTAGCAACGGCTTTCATAACCTTACCTCACGATAAACTATCAAACCAAACACAAGTATCTTACTTCCTATACAGTAAATATAACAAGACTGTTATTGCAAGTTCGTTATTAGTAGAGACGGACATCAAATTGTTAACTTCTAGTTTATTAGTATTATTGCCCAAACTTACTTTAATTTGAACTTAACATCTCAATTCAGTGTGCGATGATAATGAAATAGAATTGTTGGCGATCCATGAAAATTGAAACTTTAAATATTCCAATAAATTATTGAGCAACAGTGATAAAACTAGGACACAATATGTCTTCAAGGAACCAAAGAAACAGTCATATGACGATAAGCGACAAGGGAAATGACTACGCAAGTTATCATGGACTTGCAAAACGAGGACATTTTATCCGTAAACCAGGGCTGCAAGAATATAGCTAACGATATTTTTTACCTTTAAGTACTTTGAGCCTAAATAAAGAAGCACCATAGAATTTAATGGTTCGGAAACCTAAAGCCGTGTATGAATAAATTCAAATTCAAAGCTGTATGACACAAGATCTGAGACACAAAAGAAGAAATAATGTTACTTGGCAGTGAGTTGGAAGAATTTGATCACTGTATTTTTGGATATATATTAATATATTCAGTGGGATTGAAAATCATTGATAAAATAAGCCCCACGCTATAGCAATGGTGCAAGACTTAAGCCCGTATTCTAGAACCGACTCAATGTTGATCTTTACTTAATTTGCGTTAGAAAGGGATGGTGCTATTTATCGTATAGAGCACTATCCCTTTTTCACTCTACTTAAGTAAACATCAACGCTTGAGTCTGGTTCTAGAATATGTGCCTTAGTTTTTCAAAGAATTGCGTATGTAATGTTCTTATCTATATTTGTGATTACACTGGTTTAATGGACCGAAGACGCAGTATGCGCTAACTATAGATTTAGCTTTTTAATTATCAATTTATCGAAGCTACCTTCTAAACAAGAATTATATATATTCAAGTCATGCTCTAATTTTAACACACTAAAACTACTTACTGATTTCCGATTATTTACACGGTATTTAATCGGCAATTTTTTAACACAACGAATTTGTGCAACAATATGGAATGTTAATCTACAACCTACGGTTTCTGACACCTGTTAGATTTATGCCAATAGAATCGAACTGGTAAATTATTCTGTATGAATTATATGGTACATTTGCTATAATATGAAAATGCTGAATTAAAATACACACTATAAATGCCATATCTATGTGTAACAAGTGCAGAAATCCAAAATCGAGGAATCAGATAATATATATCACAAACCGATGTTTCTTTAAAGACTGATGTAAACATACAACTATTTTAATGGTAAAATCTAAAAGTATAGAAATAAATATACTTCTTTCTTCATCTTTGCATTAACACATTCACTAACCAGAAAACATTTTGGAATAACCATCATAAGAATTTGCATCATAATTAAACTTTTTATAAACCGCTACAAACTACATTAATTTAAGTCAATGGAAATAATTGGATACGCAAATAGTAGCAGTAATTTTGTGCATTAGATATGTATAGATTTGACGTTGTTGTTAAAAGCTAAATAAACGCCAAACCGTGAATGTGGAAATGATCACGAAACCGAATCGCCGTCCGACCTAGTGGGTCGTACTACTTAAATGCAGCTGTCGAGGTACGCTAGGTCCGGGTTCCCGGGTTCCGGGTAGATCCGGGACCCGGGTGTCCGGGTACCGTATGTCTGGGTGTCCGGGTACCGTATGTCCGGGTTTCCGGGTACTGTATATCCGGGTGCCCAAGTTCCCGGGTGCCGGCGGCAGCTCCTTAGGCGATAATATCACAGATTCCTAAACAAAAGGAGCCGGTCCCACATTAGCCCTCTGGCGCGCCTCCGCATACGCTCTCCAACTCTACCAGCTCCTGTGGACAAACAGGTTTCGTATTGGTATACCTTTTAACATTCAGAATGATACAATAGAAAATTAATTGTTTCTGTGGGAGGTATCCGACATTCGGGACTTAAGTTTCACAACACTACATTAACTCGTACCTAAAATTTCAGATATTGTTGCGTTATAATAATCGCTTCCATTTATTTAAAAAATAATGCACTGTAAGGCCCGTATTCTAGATCGAGACAACGTTGATCTTTGCTTAAATTGAGTTAGAAAGGGATGGCGCTATTTATCGAATAGAGCTCTCTCTCTCTTTCTAACTTAATTTAAGTTAAAATCAACGATTAATTACTTAATTCTAGAATACGGGCCTAACAATTTTTAATAACAAAAATGCACATGTTAACAAAGATAACAACTCTAGTATTATTTAGGATAAGATTAATTACTTAATTCTAGAATACGGGCCTAACAATTTTAAATGATAAAAATGCACACGTTAACACAGACAACAACGCCCTCTATTATATTTCGGATAAGTAAAAAAACCGTAAAATTCGCGTTTTACCTGGTCACGATGTTTCTGCAGCGAAGCCCGTAAGCGTTCATGCGCACGGGCCAAGTGCTCGCGACGTCTCGCGTACGCCTGCTCCAGTCGGGAACACTCCGCCACGCCACGCTCCACCGACTGAAACCACGATACAGTATACTCATCATCATCACTCAGTGACGTGCACATAGATAACAAAATATTTATTGAAATAGAGTTACAATGGAAAACATGAAAACACACATTGTTCGATAATGACTGCTTTAGTCTTATTAATTGTGTCGCAGTCATTAACGCCCGTCTCCGTTCTACAGATGTAACAGGTTATTTCTTATACGGGAAACACAAAGATTTGTAATTACATTTGATATCCTTCACGAAAAATTAAAACTATTAAACAATATGAGGTAAAACAAACTACTATAACCATAATACTAGTTATACTGCGGTGTATTTGTGTGTGTGCGAGAGAGAGATTATGAGTAGGGTATGCAAAGTTGGTGACACTAATCGCAAAAACAATAAATAATCATTTTAGTCAAATCGAGTGCTGTTGATGAAAGCAGCTTTTGGTTTCAAATTTGTACTGGAAAATGGGCGAATAAGTGGGAATCATTTAATATGTTGGCGATTTGACGGATTGTCTGGACATATATTAATACGCAGTGCAAACTTATCCCATTTCAAAATCCTTTTTATAACAAATATTTCGTTAATTAGGTTAAATCTGTTTGCCATAATATTATGTGTTAAGACAAACTACACACAAAACATACCTGCGAATGGATCTCCCTCTTTATCCTTAGAATTTCATCTTTATCTCTATTGGTCTTTTTTGCTAAAGCTTTGACGTCTTCCTTTCGCGAGTTCGCTAGGCGGTTCAGTATCTCTTTCTTCTCATTTTCCAGTAGGTCCTAAAATAAATAAAAAATGGTTTGTTGCAATATTAATCGGTTACTTTCGGTTCAAATCGACATTTAATGTCTAAAAGTCGTTTCATACTTATTTATTAGCTCTTTGACCGCCAAATATCAACGCAATCAGACGCAATTGAAATTTTATTGTTTGTGATGCTTAAAGGACCTCTCGGCGGCCAAAGGTATAAATATAGTAATATAAAAAAATGCTCCTTAATTATTGATAAATAAGAATTCAATTAAGTTGAAATTGAAAAAAACAATACGAAAACTTATTTAAATCTTAAATGTTTAAACAGAAACCAAACATGAAGGTCAAATCGAAATCCGTTCACAAATGACCTTCGTTTTTGTATTATTGTTTTCATAATAATAAACCATTCTGTCCACCTATGTAAGAAACTTAACCAATTATCGTCATATCTGCCACATGATGTCAACTACTGAACATAGGCCTTCCACAATAACTTACATCAAACAAATACTCTTTGTATTGTTTCTCGAATGAAAATGTAGTATTTTTATAGTATCCTTTTTAGGGTTCCGTAGCCAAATGGCATAAAAACACAACCCTTATAGAATCGTCAAGTCTGTCTGTCTATCCGTCCGTCCGTATGTCACACCCTTTTTTCTCTGAAACCATAAACACTACACTATTCAAACTTTGTATATATATATATATATATATATATATATATATATATTATTCTGTGAATTGCTTGACAAGAAACGGTTTTGACAAGAAACTTGAAAAGAAATTAATATATTTTGGAGTTCCGCATATGTTGAAGTGAAACTCAAAAAAATATTTGCACGAGAGACACTTCCAAAGTTAATAAATTAAAAAAATATATATGATGTACAATGTACATGACCATGAAATCTAACAACGAAATTTAGTTTGAACGATTTCTTGCGTGTGGTTTTTATACGTCATAAACATTGCACCAATATTTTTTCATATTAAAGCTGTAGTAGGTGCCTAAGTATACAAAACATATTTTATCATATGTAACTTGCTGCTGCGGAACCCTACACGGACGAGTCCGCCTAAGCTTCTTACTTACTTCGCTACTAGACTTAGCTTCCCTAATTTTTATTTCAATGTATATTTAGTGGTATAGTTACCGTGAGCGCCTTCATCTGGTGGTGCTGGTCAGTGCGCAGCTGTTTCTCGAGCGCCGCATAGATGGCGTGGTGGTAGCGGAGACGCAGCGCGCGCTCGGCCGCGCCGGCGCCGCCCGCCTCCTCGCTGCCGCCGGCCTCACCACCCGCGCCGCTGGACCCCATTATAATAATCATCATTCATCAGCTCATTAAACGTCCCCACCGAGAGGCACGAGCCTACCCGTATAGGGTGATTAGGCCTTAGTCGTCCACGCGGGCCCAGTGCGGATTGGATGACTTCACACACAACCTTCGAATCTCTTCGCAGGCGTGCATGAAGGTTTCCTCACGATGTTTTCCTTCACCGTAAGAGCGTCGGATAACGTACATATATTTTCGAAAATTCGAAAATACATTGGTACGTGTCGGGATTTGAACCTCGGCCCTCCCGGTAGGAAGGCGACAGTCCACACCACTGAACCACCGACGCTCTACTATTATAAATAAATTTTATAATTATAATAATAATAATAAAAATTTATTGCTTCTTCACAAGTCACAATTTCAACATGTGGTCCTTATTAGCTACTTACAATACACAATTTATTTTTGTACCTTTATTGTGAAGCAATTGGATATGGCTCAGCTGTTGTTGATAAATATGGTACTAGTACCTATTTACAACGCTGGTTTGCAGCCAACTTCACGTCTCTTCAGGTGTTACACGAGGTTAGTGATATGAGGGCCAACTACATTAATGGTATTATCATAACAATGAGACAGTGAGTGATGTAGAAACTAAATTGTAGCTTGCTAATAATTTTAGAAAATAGGTTGTATTAAGTTTATACATTTTAACAGTTTAAAAAAGTTGCAGTTAATAGCACATTTATGGGTGACGTGTGTTTTATGTGCTCCACACATAGATTTAAATATACAAGATAAGCAACTTGCGCGTCAACACGTTCCCACCGCACATATGATCACAATCATATGCCCGGGTTGCATCAAATCAGTACTCAGTGAAACGTCAACAGAGTCAAACCTAACGACGCGCGGTAAAAAAATACTCTAAAATGGTGTAACGTGTTGGAAAAGAATTCATTTCAAGGTCACAAAAACATAATAAAGCCATCCTTATTACTTTTCAAACGTAGGTTTCTAATGTTTGTAATTAAATTAACGTAAAATCTGTAAAAACTAAAATTACGTTTCAAATATTGCGTTTAAAGGTCAGTGTTACCACTAAAAATCAAATCTGGTTTGCACACTATTGTGGAAAAAAATTGTAACAATAAATATATGAATATAATGTTTTCTATTTTCACGTATATTAACCTCAATGGTTTTCACAAATTATAATATTATCATATATTGACTGCAATTTGAAAAATGCATCAAATCTTTATTGTCTATTATTTTTTGTTAGTGACCAATAGTCTGCATACCAATGTTTAGCCATGTACTTTAAAATTGTGGAATGTTTCATAAAAACTTCCACCCCCCGTTTTAGGGTAGTGCAGGTTAGAATAAGACAAAAGTAGCTGTTAAGTCAGCAAAGTATGTCAATTATTAAACATAAACAATACGAGTCCACTAACCTAAATAGCAATTACATAATTTACCCATACTTACAAAACAACATTGAAATTATTTTAAATGGCTAATTTATCATTATTGAAAATATGTTTATTTTATTTATAATTTTGTGCAAAAATTCTTATGACAGGCAACACCACCCCGAAATTGCACGATTGTGTTTCTGTCTTTGTTCAAAGTAAGCAGCGGTATTGTCTTTGTGCCTTGAGGAAGTGAGACAAATATATTTACTTTGAAATCTTTTCTGATTTCAAAGTTACGTCTTTGCAGTTATAGAAGTGGTTACACTTTTATCGCCAGGCGCGCATGGTTATTGCTCCTCTATTTATTTATCTCAATGGCTCCACATAAATATATTACAGCATGCTCTTCTATAGAGCGTCGGTGGCTCAATGGTGTGGACTGTCGCGTTCCTACCGGGAGGGCTGAGGTTCAAATCCCGACACGTACCAATGTGTTTTGGAATTTTTCGAAAATACATGTACGTTATCTGACGCTCTTACGGTGAAGGAAAACATCGTGAGGAAACCTTCATGCACGCCTGCGAAGAGATTCAAAGGTTGTGCGTGAAGTCGTCCAATCCGCACTGGGCCCGCGTGGACGACTAAGGCCTAATCACCCTATACGGGTAGGCTCGTGCCCCTCGGTGGGGACGTTTAATGAGCTGATGATGATGATGCTCATCTATTACATATAAATAAAATTGGAGTATCTGTTTATAATACTAAAATAAGGGTTTTTTTTTCTTCATGCTTATGTAGATATATACGCTACATATGCCAAAAAAATAATTTATAACATTTTTCTCTGTCTGTCTATTTGTTCCGGGTAATCTATTGATTACGTTTTACATTAGAAAACGGCTAGATATATTTGGACAGCACTTTTTTGGCAGGTAGCCTATAGAATAAGGAAAATCATAGGCTACTTCTTTTTAGACAATACTTTTTATTTTGGAAAAAGTAAAGCAATGGATTACCACGCGTCGCGTGTCTCAACGCAGGTAATACATTATATTAGTTATACATATTTTGATAGTTCGAATTTTTTAAAAGTATAAGTATATTTTTAAATGTCCAACATATTTGATCATATTTTTAAAGTTGACTTTTGGGACACCTGTATACTATTATCCATTTATATTGTATGATTTACGAAAGAAGACCATACGCAGAAGTAATGTCTTGAAAAATACTCACATATTCATAGAAGACAACTTCTTAACCAGCTTATTGCTGACATAGAACTTGGCGGAAACCGGCCGCTTCTCTTTATCTTGCTTGCGGCGCATGGCATCCAATTTCCGGGCCAATTCCGCTCGCTTCTTCCGCACTATCTCGCTGGAGAGTAACGCTTCTAACGTCTCTGCCAACGACTCGTCCGATCCGCCGTTGGATTTGTTGTCCGATTGGTCTGGTGATGACAAGATTTATTAAGCCCGCCATTTTTTACTTAAAGTTTTTTAAGTAAATATATATAAGAAAGTAGTCTTAGTTGCACTTATAACTGTGTACCGACTTGGCAGAAAATTAATAAGACTCGATGCTCAAAATCAGAAAACAGTCATAGGATACTTTTTATACCCTTCATGGTAAATAAAAATTCTCCTACAACAATAATGTTTTTATCATCAAAATGCTGTTTCATAAACACGACTTATTTAAAGCTTATTATTTAAAGCTTCATTTCAGTTGTTAATCAGGTTAAATAAACGATATCTATTCTTACGGCGCTTCTTTCAACTTAAATTAACTCTATGTATGCTGGGCACTGAACTGTGTTGAACGCAATTAGTTTTGTGACTGTCCGCATTTCTCCAGCCCCCACCAGCTACTTTCGCAAGTCATCGGTCCATTGGGCCGGAGGGCGTCCTACACTACGTTTGCCGAGACGCCGTGTCCACTCCAAAAATTGTCTGCTCCAACGGCCATCAGTTCTCAAACATACGTGACAACCATTGCCCGCATATCAAAGGTTAATATCCCATCTTCGGCAGTCGGGTAAAAAACTTAGGTTGGTATTATTAGAAATACTTTATGGAACCATACCTTGGGCTTCCTTATCGTTGTTTGTGATTGGTGCCACGGTCACCAGAGCCTCACTGTCGATTAGTCTTTTCGTCTCCGCCATTATGATAGACGACTTGCTAGGACTGCCTTCTGTAGTGCTTTCTTGTTTGATCTATAAACAAATTTGGCGTTTAGTTATGTTTAAGCTTTTGCGATTTGCACACATTTAATTACTATATTTTTACTATTATATATTTCGATTCGATTCATTCAATCCGCATGGTCCAGAAGAGCTGTCACCTTATTCTGCAAGGGTGATAAATCTAACTTAAAGAATTATAGAACACTTCTCAGCGTTTTTCCCAGAGTTGTGACGAATCGTCTTGCCATTAAATTTGAAAAATTATAAACGAAGCAGCAATCTGGGTTATTTTCGAATATACTAATGCTGTTGTCCGCAGATGGCCATTCCAGCTTCACTGGGCAATTGGCAGGCGCAGATGGCTCTCAGCCAATTAAAATGGGTTAATAAAATGCTACATGTCATACTTTATAATCACTATAATATAATTTATAAACTTTATTGTCTATGTATACATTTATTTGCATAGTCACCCATCTCGATCTTAAACGCAAGGTAAATGTTTCTACGTATTGGAGGAGGCCATGGCTATGGATTTGCAAGCAAATCTTAGATTATTTCCTTAAAAAATGCGGTCCTCCATACCGGGTACCTTAGCAAACACATCCATCCCATGCGTAATACAAAACTTTTTTTTTGGGCTATTTGGGGAATACAGATCCTTGTGGTTAAGGGTTAAGGATTTTGGAGGAATATACATACCGGAGGCGGAGGCGGTGGTCTGGGCTCCGCTGGGGCATCAGTTCCATCAGTGAGCACAGCCAGTTGGTGCTCGCGTTTGTCCAGCTCGCTCTGGTACTTGATCGGGTTGGCCAACGCCTCCGCCAACTCCGACAGTCGGTCTGGCACGTAGTCCTGTCAATACATATCAGTTTTTAATTTATTAAGAACTACCAACAAATTTTACAACAATTCAATAACACATAATAAGATAAACGTAAGTACAGATTATTAACAAGCTGCGTAGACATACAACTCTAAAATATGCAAACGATACAATTAAAATAAGATTACAATTAGAAATATACCATCATTATTATAATTAATTAAATGAGCATAAATCAAAATATAACGTGTGCTTCTGTTCTTCATTTTATGAATTTTTAATTTTGAGTAATTTCGTTCTTGATTTTGAGTAATTTTGTTCTCATACAACAAATACCGATTAACGTCATAAAAATTGTTAGTGGCATGCCAACCATCAAAATTGTGAGGATAAAATTTAAGCTTTTATATATAAAAAGAAATCCAAATGTTCTCTAAATCAGTGAATATACGAACTTAATCCATACAAACCAAATGCTCAAACTTACCTTAACAACGACCAAAAGCAGCAGACTAGCAGGCAGCGGTAATCCCAACTCCGTACGCAGGTTGACGTGACGGTAGCCGGGACACAGCCGACCACTGGCAACACACGGTGCCCAACCAGACGACCGCTTTCCTCGTGAGCTGCTATACGGAGCATCGCCAATTCCGGCAGCACCACCTTGAAGTTTACAAAAACACTTTTTCTAACAACAATTCTACTGAGTCGTCTAGGTAGGTACCAACGCATTGCCAGATATCGTCCCGTAGAACAGGTGTGTTATGCACTTTTGTGTTACGGGGTGAGAGCACTGTAGCTAATGAAATTACCGGGTGTAAGATACCTAATATCTGTGTCTCTGGCGTCGGGCGCAGTGCAGCATTGACGGAGAATAATAACTGTCTATCAGTTGTCGGTCTCCTTCAATGCCGCTCTGTCATGGTCACGCATATCACTTACCATCAGGTGAGCGTCCAGACCATCCTATACATGCTAACATGAAAAAAAACCATCGCCTCGTCTGTTGAAACTTCTTTTTTAAAGGATAGGGAGCAAACAAGCTGACAGATCACTTGATGGAAAGTCAATTCTGTCGCCCATGGACATATGGCCCGTGGTGGGTAACGGCCCAATCTGCCTATAGCTAGGCTTAAGGCGGGAAGCCTTTTGCCTTAAAATAGGCGTTATAGGATGATAATGATGTTAATCGTAACACTTTTAAACGCACACGTACAATTACGATCGCATACATAGGTCATCACATCACAACAAATATAAAACTGCAAACAATAATAAAATTGCAAATCTTATATCCAACAGCACACACAAATTATGTGACACTTATACTATGGCAAGGCGTGCTTACTCCTTGCGGTTTTATTCTGGACACAGGATTTTATTCTAAAAACAGGAGTAAGACAACACAACAAAGTTATATGTGTGTGCGTGTGTGTGTGAAACAAAGTTTCTAAACTAATAAATGAATATCAAAGATACCATATCATCGCTTATGATTAAAATCTGTTCATAACTTATCATTTCGACAGTCGTTTTGAATTGCATTCCGCAGATCAACGGTGTCGACCCGTCGAACAAAATGATGAATTGGCTCTGTTAAATTTCAGCAGATATTCAAAGAGCAAGCATTGAATGACATATAAACACGTATTGTGTAAACAAAATTGAGCGAAACGGGCCGCGAGTGAATAGATATTGATGGCGCCATTTTGTTTATTACTCCTGGAGTTAATGGTTTAAATCAATATAGTTCGGCCCATTAATAGAAGATACTCGGAATCACGAATGAACATATTTTTATTTATTTAATACTATACGAAAAAAATTATTTTGTTTAGAGCACTCATACGAAATTTAGGTACTTATAAGATTTATTTTATAAGCATAATGTTGTTTGACACAATCCGGTAGTTGACACCCCTAATCGTTGATGTACTTTTTATGAACTGTCGAAAAGGAATGTTTCCAAATATTTTGTATGAGATTAGTGATATGTGTCGTCATTGCTCACTACCATCAATAGACCTAGTATTTATTGGTTTCAGTGTTTAAAATACAATATTGCAAAACAAACAAAAGTGATAAAAGAAATGGGACATAAAAGATAAAATGTGCTTTTATAAAAATAAGGTTTGTTATTTTATTGCGGATGGTGGAAACTAGCGGATTGTTAAAATGTGACTGACCTAATTGCCACTCAAGTTATACGGTTACTAAACCAAAAACAACCTATCACACAGTGGCGTGCACTCCATATATGCAAATAAGCAGTGCATACCCTGTGAGTCCAGACAACCCAGAAAATCGTTAACATATTAAATGACTGCCACTTAATAGCCCATTTTCCTCTACAGATTGGAAACCATATGCAATTTGCTGTCATCAACAGCACTCAATTTGTCAAAAACATAAATATATTTTTTACGATAAGTGTCACTCACTTTGCATACCCTACTCATAATCTCTGTGCACGCCGTTGGTGAACACTTATTTTATATAAGTAAACAGAAGTTCAGTGCGCTCACCTCGTGGTAAGTGATACCCCTGACCATAACAGAATAATGTTGACGGAAATTTATAACGTAGTAGTCATTATTTTCCGTTGACCCGAGACATCAGATGTTAGGTTACTTATACCCGGTAATTTTACATGCTACAATGATCTCATCCGGAAACACAGAAGCGCAAAACACTCCTATTTAACGGTACGATATCCGGCACTGCGGCGGTACCTACGTAGACGACTCTGTACAGAGTCTTACACGTAGTACCTAACCTACTTATGCATTATATATGACTAATTTGCTAATTCCCACTTCCTATTCAACCTATCGCAGTCCACTGCTGGACATAGGTCTCGCCCATTTCGCGCCAGATATTCCGGTCCTCTGCTTTTCTCATCCAGCCCCCACCAGCGACCTTTCGCAAGTCGTCGGTCCATCGGGCCGGAGGGCGTCCTACGCTGGCCGAGACGCGGTCTCCACTCCAGAACTCGCCACTTGAACGCTAACTATCCCAAAAACAACCTATCCCACCTACCTTCTTGAACACAAAGGGATCGTCGCCGTAGACGGGATTGATCCCGTTATTGGGCGCCACCCGTGTCCTGAACTTCTTGCGCACCGTGTCCGCCGGCAAGCCGAACATGTCCACCTCCACGTACGTGCCGCACCGCTTGTCGGTCAGCAGCTGGCCCGACAGCACCGTCACCGACAGCGACCCGGCGATGATGCCGTCCACCGTGCTCTCGGCGAACGGGTCGAGCCGCCGGTCCTGTTGCGAATGGAGTATTATTTAACCAGTTTGTACGGTTAAAAACCCTACAATGCAAATGGACCATTATTTGGCCAGTTTGTACGGTTAAAAACCTACAATTTAATTTTGTATAACTTTATTTTATGCCTAGTTAACAACCTACTTTGAACGCAGACGAATTGCGAAATATATATAACCTTGTATGTAATAACAGTTGCAATTAATAACAGTTGCAATCGTACACTCTTAACATTAACATTTAATTATTGTGAAGTTTCAGAAAACTTCTAATTTCTACATTTTTTATCAACTATAGGCAGACATTTTACCGCCATCTCACCTGATGGTTAGTGATGATGCGGCCTAGGATGGATCATGCCTGCCTAAAAACAGCCTATTTCACTCTGCCTGAACGGTCAGGTTGTTATGTTCGGGAACACATAAATATCTCTTATTCCACATATAAGACCATCAACATACTTGTAGGGCTAAGAGGTCGCTCCTGAACATAACACAGTTCTTTACTATTAATCTCATCATCATCAAATCTTTAAACGTCCCCACCGAGGCGCAAGAGCCTACCCGTATAGGGTTATATACACTTCACGCACAACCTTTGAATGTCTTCGTAGGCGTGCGCAGAATTCCTCACGATGTTTTCCTTCGCCGTAAGAGCGTTGGATAGCGTACATATAATTTCGAAAATTCGAAAACATGGCGGGATTTGAACCCGCATCCTCCAAAGCGAAAGGCAACTGTCCACACCATTGAGCCACCAATCAATCGATTATCGACGGATTTGGAAAATTAAAGCAATGTTTTGCCGCTTCTTGTGTGGTCCGCGCTTTATAGTTTCTGTTCTATGTCGTAAGCCACGCTTTCTAATAAGCAAGTGTTACAAGATTATAATAAGCATCAATATGTTTTGATACCTACAATACTATATGACGACCCATGATTGTAATGGTCGAGACGTCGGCTACTATACCAAGGTTCGATCCCCGGGTATTATAAACATTTGCTTGGATAATCATATCGGTTTGTAATGCTCTGGGTGTTTGTTTCTAAGTATAATATGTACGTATTTACAAAAAAAATATATGAGTAAGTTTATCCGTTGTTTAGTACCCTAACTACAAGCTCCTCGATTAATATGGGGCTAGATGGCGCTGTGTGAGTGTCAATGGATATTTATATCTTATAATGAGGGTTATCAACACAGACGTTCACATACCTTTCTCCGCATAAACTCCGGCTTAAGTAAATAACCGCATCGTCGATTATACTCGAACGTGCCGAGGTTAAGTTGCATCGCCAAATCGAGGGTCTGGTAGTTCAGAGCTACCAGCTGGCAGCCCGCGTTCCAGAACACCTGTAAGGACAATAACAATATTGCACAACAGTTCACAACAGAGAACCGAATCAAGTTATAGTTGAAATAAACGAATTACTTGATTTTTCAAAGTCAAAGTCAAATCCAATTATTTCAAATTAGGCTTACAAAAAGCAGTTATGAACGTCATAAAATATACAAAAATACAATAAAAAACTATTAAAATACTTAACTAAACATATAAATTTTGATGCTTTGAAAAAAGCGCTTCAGTGGTTTAGCCTGTTTAGATATTTCTCTTATTTATTTATTAATGGTACACAAACAGATTACTGTCATTCGTATAACATATTTATGGGTTTTGTTATACAAAGTCTAGATAGTAATCCACAGAAATTCAACCTAGATTACAATATTTTTTTTAAACTTAAGATTGTAAACTAGGATATATTAAAGTGTAAGTGTGCAAAAAATTTTTAACATAGATTATAGAATTTGGAGATGAAAACGGAAAGAAGAAAACAATTTATGAGATAACAATATGAGTACGTTAAGCGTAATAACATTCACCGGAAGCCGTGAATATTTTGTTGAGACTTCTCTTAAACCTGGAAAAATTATTACAACTTTCTATTGGGTAATAAATAACATAAGTGATTGTCCTAATCCACTCGATTATTGCTCTTTGTCAACTGCTGGGCGACAAAAATATATATTCTATTGTTTCTGGCTTTAAGGCAATCAAAGTGTTAAGCTGTGACTGAAGTCCCGTTAACAAATCATTTTCTGTTGTTTTTCGCTAAACATCAAAAAAACAAAAGTAAAAATCTATTATTTATTCAAATTAGGCTTACAAAAAGCACTTACTAACGTCAAAAATACACAAAAATACACAGTAAACAAAACATTTAAAGAGCGCATTTTCATCGAGCGTATAAATAGCCAGTCAGGTCAGTATCGAGACATCAAATAAAAATAGACTATTGTGTTGCCTTAAGAACTAACTCTACCCAGTAAACTCACCTGTGGCATGAAGTTGGAGGAATCGAATCTGGTACCGGCCGGGTACACCCGCGACAACTGATGTTTGTTGTAATTCACGAACTCAATCGGCCGCTCCTTCAGCAGGGTCGTCGCTTGTTTCTCATCGAACGATGACATTTCGTAAAACCTGTTCTTCTCTGCAATATAAAATTGTATGCAATATAAAATATATCATTGGGCCATATTAAGTCTGTTCGAATCCTATGAAATTGTCCGTTACCCGTTTTAAAATTATGCCCATCCATCAGTTGAGCTTAATTTTTTATTCATAATCACATCACTCGCTACATGTACAACATATGCATCAAACGGTTGGATATTTCTTCGTGATTGTGCATCATTCAGTTTATTTTCATCTAAGACTAACGACCATAATAGCACATTTTAAACTAACGGAATTGGGGCTACAATGTAAGGAAAATACCACTAATTTCAGCACTCTCAAACGAGCTAAAGTGCACTGGCTGCACGTAGTTAACGAGCGCGGATATCTCGGCGCCGGCGTGGGTCTCGCGGCCTCGTCCGCCTCACCGCCACCAGCTTCCTCCTCACCCGAAGAACTCTCCGAGTCCGATGACGAGGACGACTCCTTTGAACCTTGACGCACTAGCTGAACACATGAAAGAAAGAAAAAAACATTGATCATATCTAAACTTCGTATACATCACATGAGACAAAACAATAAACAGCATATACTTAAAAATTAATTTTACACGACAGTTCATTAATGTTCCCGACAGAATGTGACAGAACGTAACATGCTACGACGTTTACACACAATGGACCCACTCAGTATAAACCAGGGCCCTCTACAAGCTGACATATGACAAGAAATGCCCGATATGACAAGAAACATTAGGACAATTAACTATAAATCATCTTCAGCTCATTAAACGTCCCCACCGAGAAGCACGAGCCTACCCGTAAAGAGTGTATAGGCTTTAGTCGTCCACGCGGGCCCAGAGCGGATTGGCCGACTTCTCACACAACCTTTAAATCCTTCGAAGGCGTACCTCACGATATGTTCCTTCATCGTAAGAGCGTCGGATAAGGTATATATAATTTCGGAAATTCGAAATCACATTGGTACGTGGCGGTATTTGAACCTCCGCCCTCCTGATCGGAAGGCAACAATCCTCACCATTGAACCACCGACGCTCTTAACTATAAGAAGCTATATCTTAATTTACTATAGTGGGTCGGAAAGGTTCCCTAGTAGCGTCCAAGTAAAGAGACGACTAAGGCCTATACACCCACGTATGGGTAGGCTCGTGCCCCTCGGTGGGGACGTTTAATGAGATGATGATGATATAATATATTGGCGATTTTCCGGGTTATCTAGACGGACAGTGCATGCACTGCTTATTTGCTTACATGGAGTGCACGCCACGGGGGTAATGTGAACGGGTGTTTTAAAGATTTCCAAATCTTACCGTCCCATGCGATACCTCCCCGTTCCCCTGTGGCGGGGGCTCAGGCCTCTGCTCGCTTTCTTCAGACGCGATGGAGTCTTCCTTTTTATGGTGATGGTGGTGTTTCTTCTTGTTCTTTATTATTATCTTGTGCTTAAGTAGCGCCGGCGGCGGCAGTTCCCCTCCTGTTACAAACAGATTTTGATATTTGTAACTTATAATATTAATGTATGCCATGAAGATTAGAAATGAATATGTTTGTATTTTATGAAAACAACTAGACTCGCGTAAAGAGTAAAAACCGTGAATATTTTATTACAACTTTAAAGACCTGAGTGTTTGATATGAATTTCAAGTTTATAACTCTTATTATTTACTAAAATATTCAAATGTAATGTTACCAAAAATTTATGCTTTTGTAATATTTTCTTTAACTGTACCGCAAGACGATGCTCTGGATATAAATTCAAGATTGTGAGTTTACTACTTTTCCTAGTGCGCGTACCCTAGGTTTTGATTCACTCGCGATTCTAAACGACGTCTAAACTTGTAACAGTTACTAGGAACAACTAGCTAGTTCCTACGATCTAGTAAGCCTGGGTTTGAGATATAATTTAATTGCATCTCATATTATATTACATTATATTCATTGCTGGCAAATCAAGGTACGGTTATGTTAGAAAAAAAAAATAACTTGCATCAGATATATCATAAATTAGAAAAAATGAATTTACCAGGAACATCACACACCCGTACAACACGCATTGGTCTGCTAGTTCTATGAACTGTATCGCTATTTTGATAAACATAGACACATATGGATGTTTCTATGTTTATCAAAATAGTCTATGGAGACAGACAAAAAATGCAACAAGACCATAACAATTACGTTGACACATCATCAACAATCGATCACATCACAAGCGGAACATAAAACACAGCCATCGTATTTGTAGCAACAGTCGTAAATAGCGATCGGTTCTTCAGAATCACGCCCGTTATGATTTCGTTTACGAGCGGCCCATTCCGCGAGCCATCAACTCAATTGTTTGAAAACAACCGGCCGGTGTCGCGAGTCAATATGACCAACAGATGTTTTTGTCTCGATTATGGTACTGTTTCACATTACAATTTTATTAAACTGTTTGAAATAATCATGATGATTACGACAAGCCCAAAAAGCTCTCATCATTAAGGGTATTTGGGCCTCTTAAGACCATATTCTCATTACCATATGACATACCTTACCATAAATTCACATTCGCATTTATTCACTTTTTTACACTTTATTCACTAGAATAGTATGAATAAATACCCATTTTCATGACTATAATCTAAATAATGAAAAAATTAACAAAATGTCTTATTTAAGAGCAAGTTTATCAGATTTTTAGTTAAAAATTAAGTTTGTCAGTGTTTTTTGTAAATAAGCTGTACATATTATACATAGAAAACACCCACACCAATACTAGCAGACATGTTCATGTACACAAATATTTGCACTACCCAGGGACTCTCAACTGTCTGAACCAATTACACCACATAGTATAATGTAGTCAAAGTAGTCGGTCAATATTTAAAAAATTACAATTAAACAAAAAAAATTTTTAATTATTTACTTGAATACCGTACAAATTACAACAATAGAATTCATCTGCATACAATCAATTGCACAAATATTTTTATCCTCACTCAGGTTCGAGTAGGTGGTACATTAGTATGAAGCATTTCTGGTACTAGGCCAATGTAAATAGTGCATTAGCAAAGCTCCCGGGATTCATCTGCCGCCGTCTCCGGGAACCATCCATCAATTATTGAACATCAAAGATCGATTTGATATTGAAGCCTACGCAAAATAGTTAAACACTTGCAATAACAAAGCTGTCCTAATATGTTCGTTGACTTCTGCATTTCAACTTTAAAGATATTTCCTGTTAGATTTCTTGGATTCCAGACTATTTCTATGTAGAATAATCTGATATCTTCGAACAGCGAATTCCAAATTATTTTTAACATATATGTAGTAAATATGGTTATAAGTAGGTATATATGTAGTAAATATGGTTATAAGTAGGTACTTGCATTTTTATAAGATTTATGATAACCGTTTTACACTCAACGAAAACTACGAAAAGTCAAGAATAATAGATACATACTTTCTCCATGTATTTGCATTCTTTATCACTTTATTAAACACTAAAAATAATTGAAGTAACAACAAAGGGACCAATTACAAAATCCTAACATGCAATAATTAATATCCATCGACATTCACACAGCGCCATCTAGCCTCAATTTAAGCAGAAGTTTGTACTATGGGTACTAAAATGCTGATATGCATAATAATATCCTTATTTTAAATACATACATATTTTTAAAGAAACAGTCCAATACAAACAGACTATATTAATGCACACAAATGTATGTTCTGCACAGGTATCGATTTCGGAACCTTTTACGTAGACCGACATCTTATTACACCACTTATTACACCACTTATTACACACATGGGTTATCAAAATAAATAACATATTTGAGATGTTTGTGCACAATGAAACAACCGACGTGTGCAGAAACTGATTTATTTCCGTTGTTTCATTCACTTGTGCAATGAAACACACTGTACTTATAAATGATGTGTAACGTCACCTAGGACCTGCCATAAAATCAGCGCTGTTCTGAGGCAAAGACAGTTTGGCCACATATCTTTTAAAATAGTCGTATAAATTGTTTACATAGTAATACAATTAATTTAGTCAATAATAATTTGTTCCTTTACACTGTGTTAATTTTGGCCAATAAATGTTTTTTCTTTCTTTCAAACAGTTGTTACAAATAAACCGTTCGGTTTGACCTTTACGTTCTTAAACTTACTTAATATTCTTAAACATCACAATATTGCATGTACAAACCTGGCTCCAGCTGATGTGAGTCGAGCGGCCTGTCGAGCAGCATATCGCCGAAGATGTCCCGACAGTAGTTCGCTATCTTGGCCTGCTGGCGTGGGTTGCAGTGATTCTCGAAGCTCAGTATGACTGGGTAGTCGGACGTCTTGAAGGCGCTCTCCGCAATCGCCTCGAGTACCTCCCTCGCACTGATCTCGGGCACGAAAGTGTACCCGTGAACTATGACCGGCTCCTCGGTTCGCCCGTTCCAGAAGTCTAGCTCTACGCATCTGTGGGTCATAATTAATAATAATAAATATACACTTTTCTATCCACACTCACGCAGCGCCATCTTGTCCCAAGTAAAGCGTGAAACTTGAATATTGGGTACTAAACAACTGATAAACATACTTATATACATTTTTTTTGTAGATACTAACATATTATACATATAAAACACCCAGACCAATACAAGCAGACATGTTCATGCACACTTTTGTACTGCCCGAGGATCGAACCCGGAATCCTTGGTGTAGTAGCTGACGTCTCAACCGCTACACCAAATAGGTCAACAAAACCACCAAATAGGAAGGAGAGCGGTATGAATCACACAACAGCTAATAACTAACTTTTCTTGTCCTACCCGAACTGCACATTATGCGCTCTCGACATGTGATTCAAACCTACAATATGCTGATCAAAAAGAGATAAAAACTTAACGCTCAGTTTAGTACACAAAGATGGCAGAATACTTTCTATTAGGAATCTATTTATTTCTTTCACTTAGACAATTCTTCCAAATAAATATTTAAACAAAATTAAAAATAATATCGTAATTTTTTATATCTTCCCAACAATACATATAAAAATTACCAACTTTTAAAGCCCCATTGTACCTACTTGATTACTATTTGTTTTTGTTTCTTGTGTTAAGTGCAATAAAGAATTAAATAAATAACATTATAAATAAAACACAAAATATAAACAAGCCAAATCAGCAAAAGCCATTTAACACCAAATCTGATCAAATGATTTCATATAGAGTCGTAAAGAATCGTTTATTGTTAGATATACATAAACCGATTTCAAAGCAAGACTTAAGTGTTAATGGGTAGTTACTTTACTTCGGTCGTAACTTTTCTTTCAGAACTTGTTCGGTTATTGACTTAATTATTATTACTCAAATATGTAAGTGCCAAGTCTGGGCGCTGAGCGTTAAGACTACCTACAAACAACTTTATCGGTCGTAGATTCCAATACACTATTATTAAGTACCAGAACTATCTACTTGATAAAAATACTTGCTACTTGAAAATTTAGGTATATTATATAATAAGGCACGTTAACAAATAGGATTGTGACTATAGTTTATTCGTAAAATTTTTAATAATTGAATATAAGTCTAGCATTACTAACGATAGGGGGAGGCTCATGCCCCTCGGTAGGGATGTATATGATAATAAGTAACGACAGATTTATGTCATCTTATAAAAAAAGACACAAAAATCTCTATATATGTTATTCTCAAAAAGTGTCATCTTATCAATCTATCTAAGAATATACCTATTAAAATACTTATTAAGAATATTTGACACTTCATCCTAGAAACATTACTATAAACAAATATCCTTGAGCTCCACATTAAAAACCTAATACAACCATTAAAAACCAAATCATTACAGCTCTCGGAGGATTCCTATCCGCATATCATTAGACACCATTTTTTAAATATTTACTTTTATTTATATCCGTTAAACTTGCAATTAAGGTCGATACACCGATAGCGTTCCGATACCGGCTAATTGCTAAAACTATTAAAACTCCATCATGGTGGCGCGGAGATTTTCCCTGTATTAATTAATGTTGATAACGTTCCCATTAGTGCAACCTTTTTCTAACTATCGCAGTCCTCTGCTGACTATACAGGTCTCCCCCATTTTGCGCCATACATCCCGGTCCTCCGCGTTCTTCATTCATTCTCTAACAACGTCCTTTCACATGTCGTCGGTCCATCGGGCCGGAGGGCGTTCTACCTCCACTCTAGAACTCGTCTGCTATATGGGTTTTGCGACATACGTGACCAGCCCACTGCCACTACAACTTGCTGACTCGACGAACTATGTTGGCAAGTGCTTAGTTTATTACAGATAACGTAATTTTTTAATTAAAATACTATATAATAAAATTTGCTAAGTGTATGTTCTTGTTGGTTGTCCAATTAAATAAATATACATGAGCACAATCATCGCCGGAGGGTTTCCTAAGCTCAGCGGGGGTCTGGAACAATTGTATTTTCGTTACACTTAATTTGCAACCTTAAAATAAGGGCACAAAGAACGACAACTGTCCGTCATGGGTGAATTTATTAAGGAAAATTAAAATTAATTAGTTACATTGAAAAACATTTATCTTACTTAACGTAAATTATTGACGTGCAAGTTAGTTAATAAAAGCAGGAACTTAATTGAGAATTATTAATCATCCAACTATCTAGATACTGTAGTTAAACAGTTGTACCTACTGATACAATAAGGGCATCTTTCGACTGAATAGATTTAGCGATAAACAAACAAGTGTTTTATTTATTATTTTCTTAATACACAACCTTTCTAAGGGTATGTTGTGTATATGTTTATGTTTTTATGACTACGTGACAAACGCTTGAATTTATTGCATGTCCTCTACAGTACGTTTTAGTCGACAGCTGTTCAATCAGTTACATTCCTCTAAAACTGTTTTACCGTAGAAAGGTCCAACGCATTTCTATGTCATCTGGTATTACAAGTGCAACTGTATATCTTCAAAATCTTCAGTTTACAAAGCAAAAGAATGATAATAACTTTTTTTCCTACTGTTCTCTCCAGAGCGTTTCAGTTCATATAAAATGACAATGAACAATACGATCAGTGTTACTGCTTTCTAAATTGGCAAGGACTGTTTGCATTTTTTTTGGAATAACTCGTATCATCTGTACTATATTTTATGCATAAAGCGTAGATAAATAACAACATAAAACATTTATATTTACTCAATATAGGTAAATCAAATCATATATTTTTATTAATTTATGTTACAATGCTTATTAAGTTAATAAGTATGTTACATGTGGGTACTTTAGGTACTATCAAAGTGCACAGTACAGAAACAGCACATAGGTAGGTAGAGAAAAAGCTGAAAAAATAAATTTACCTGCATCCAGCCAACAAGCTCTGTCTGTATATCTCTACACTGGACTTGCCAGTAATCTGATGGCCGGTGAGGTAGGTGTTGTGGGAACTGTTGATGAAGTAATGCGCAAGCGGCTGCTCCATATCGTCGCACAACTCTAATTTATTCGTCGCAACTATTGGGTTGTCCTCAGACATTAGAAACCTGAAACACGCAAGCAATATTTGAATCGTTGATACAAATAATGTTTTGCTTTTTTCATTAGTTTTATCACTGTAACTGGAAATTGTTTTAGTAACAAAAAAACAACGGCTCTCAAAGTAGGTTTGGTTGTTTCAACATTAAGTCATTAGTGTAGCGGTCATATCTTAAAAACCATTGTAGGAGTAAAAGAACAACAATGCTTAACATATTTTTAGTTATGTCACATGCCAGAAAAAATATGCACAATTATATTTATAACTGAATCAGGCCTATGGTAAGCTTATGGTAAGCTCAAATAAATATTTGGTGGAGCGTCGGTGGCTCAGGAGCGTCGGTGGCTCAGTGGTGTGGACTGTCGCCTTCCTACCGGGAGGGCTGAGGTTCAAATCCCGACACGTACCAATGTATTTTCGAAAATATATGTACGTTATCCGACGCTCTTACGGTGAAAAAACATCGTGAGGAAACCTTCATGCACGCCTGCGAAGAGATTCGAAGGTTGTGTGTGAAGTCCAATCCGCACTGGGCCCGCGTGGACGACTAAGGCGTAATCACCCTATACGGGTAGGCTCGTGCCCCTCGGTGGGGACGTTTAATGAGATGATGATGAAATATTTGGTTAATCAGTAACATATGATAATGTGCATAAATAAGTATGAGCACTTATTTTCTTTACATTCAACGTTGCGGGCTTTACGGCTCTCACTCAAAAAAAAATATTTTTTCAGCTAATAACCACTTAACAAGTAGTTGACGGTATAGATTGCGGCAATTTTAACAGTATTTCCAGGATTCTTTTAACCCTTTGACCGCCAATGACGCCTTAAAGCGCCAGACACAAGAGATTTTCTATTGTATCTGGATTCCCGGCGTTCAATGGGTTAATGACTACCACAAACTTCTAATAAGCCATGATAATTAAAAACTCTCCCACTCTAACCACCCATCCACTCCAAACTACCTCCAATTAACTTACCTCAAGAACCCGTCAAAAGTAAGCTGCGACCTTTGCTGATGATACTTGTTATGTTCATACGCCTTGATCAGATCCTTGGCTTTTTGTATGTCGGCGTACGGGTGAAGGATCTCATTCAGCCGAGGATCGCGCTGCACGTCGTTCAGGAACTCAACCAGTTGCGTCGCTGATAGGTACGGCTTGCTGTCCGTACTGTAAAGAAAACTTCTATTGAATAGGTATCAATGCAAGAACATAAAGGTACCCTAGAGACACTTTCACCTTTTGGAACTGAAATCACACCTTTATTCAATATGATTCATAAAGGAATCATATTGAATAACGTGCAGAACTTCACAGTTCAAACTATAGCAGTCCACTGCCGGATATAGGTATCCGTCAATCTGCACCAGATATCCCGATTCTTTGGACTGGGATATCTGAAATACACTGACTGGAGCTACGCACGTGGACAACGGTAAAAAACGACGACAGTTATAGGGAAAGCGTTACTGCAGTATATAGGAATCAACGGATGAACTGATGAATCGCCATTTAAATTGCTCAGACAAATTTTACCTTATTCTAAATAACTGTCCTTAAAAAAGGAACGTTTATTTACTAAAGGCCGGCAACGAATCTCTGTGACTTCTGGTATTGCAATTAGTAAAATTTAGTTGCTAGTAAAATTACCGGGTTTATGAGACCTTACCTCTGTTGTCTCGAGTGACGGGCGCAGTGCAGAATTGGTTGAGAATAAAAACTGTGTATCAGTTGTTGTTTATTATCATAACTATCAGTTGTAACATAAAAAAATGCTCAATGGGCAGCGGTTCCACCAGATGAGCCCCATGCCCCATGAGCCCCACGTTTGCCTCCCTTCAATTGTTTTAAAAGTTATGAGGTGAGTGTGCCTACCAGCGCCCTTACTTGATAATAACTCAATACTACGAAACATGACTGCACCATTCGTAGGATCGACGTTATAGGACTTGTAGTAAGTAAAGAGCAATGTGATGAGAATGCAAGCAAACCATCTGTTTAGGAGCGACATTATGAGAAATGATATTCAAGGAAATTTTTTATTTTCCTTCAAAACTACCCTCCGCCCGTCACTCAACATGACAGATGTCTCGTATACCCAATAATTTCACTTAAGATATGCTCACCAGGTGACAACATATCATCAAGTCTATTTTTCTACTCTCAGCATTAGATACAACTAGAATCTTATACCATTGTTACTTAACAGGTGTAAACTTTTTTTTATGATAATACTTATGATCATCATCATCAGCTCATTAAACGTCCCCACCGAGGGCACGAGCCTACCCGTATAGGGTGATTACGCCTTAGTCGTCCACGCGTCAAGTGCGGATTGGACTACTTAACACACAACCTTCGAATATCTTCGCAGGCGTGCATGAAGGTTTCCTCAGGATGTTTTCCTTCACCGCAAGAGCGTCGGATAACGTACATATATTTTCGAAAATTCGATAACACATTGATACGTGGCGGAATTGAACCTCAGCCCTCCCGGTAGGAAGGCGACAGTCCACACCATTGCCACCGACGCTCTTACTTATGATATTGCCAATCATTTGGAGAAGATACTGGCTTCTATAACTCAGTTTATTCTAGTTCGGCTGCCAGGGTTCTATACATTATATGTAAAACTGTTTATTGGTGCAAATAAATAATTTATTATTATATTACATATATGTAACGTTTATTAAGTACAGCATTAGATATATTTAAAATAAATCTACGTAATTGTTGTTTAATTTTACTATCTGACTTCACTATTCCGTGAATTCGACGAACACAAATTCCTTAGATTACTGCGAATGTTGGTATAATATTGACATAACAATCTTGATGGCTATCCAATATTCGAGATTACCATAAGTAAATAATCTATACGTGAGGTCAAATTGAATTTATTACCTTGTACGAGGGCATATGTTTTATTGTTTATATGTACTTATGACTCGTGTAACACAAGTTAATTTTTTTTTCATTTCTACATATTGCTTATGGGATGGCCTTGGTTGTCCGCAGTCAGTACAGTATTTAGCTTTTTGCTCTGTTAAAAACTTTGACATTAACCGGTGAAAAGTTATTCATTCATTTATTTTCTAATTTCCTAAACTATAACGAGTATTTTTTCATTTCCTAAACTATAACGAGTAGGTCTTTAAATATTTACATAACACATTAAAAATAGAAAAATCGTATTGAATTGTACCAAAGACAAAAATAATATGTTCAAAGAATTAATTTCTCATACAAACAAACACAGTTGAATTAAAATGAGAAACATAAACACTTCTTGTAGATTATTGATCTGCCCAGCGCAGCAAACAACAATTTATGATTACAAGCACACCCGAGAAAAGCCTAAGAATAAACAAGAAATATAATTTCTTATTTCTATTCCTTATTCCACATTTTGGTCACCACTCAGGTCAAAACCAGGGAGACGATGCATTACGGTCACTAGTACTCTGACTGTAACATAAGTGAACGAAAGGGGCTTTATTATTATACCAACCAGTCTATAGATTCGTTTCCAAAGAAAATATTATGTTACGTAATCACTGCCTAGATCATATAATTTGCCATGCCTACTCTACGACTATAATAATTTTAGCTTGGTCTAGATTTTTATCATAGACCCCATTTTTTCTAGTGCGATATTTATATCTACGGCCCCATCTTTGAAGATAGGGGTAGGCGTCGAATAGATGTATAACAATGTTGGCTACTTGAGGGTATAATAAATTTCACATTACTACCTATATTATAATAAGACATTTATATAGAGCCATCTAGCCCCAATTTTACCAGGAACTTGTATTACATACGAATAAAAATAGTCCGAGACCGGCCGTATAAAAGTGCTATATAGAAAAAAACTTGGGATCCTTTCCAAGGTCAGGCGGTATTTCACACCAAGACAGCTTCTGACATTATATCAAGCCCAAGTCCAGTCTTGTATGGAATACTGCTGCCACCTATGGGATGGATCGCTGACTGACGTCAAGCTGCAAAGCCTCGAGCATCGTCGTAGAGTTGCACGGCTGTCGGTTTTTTACAGGCTACATTTCGATGAGTGTGCGATGGAATTACACGCGTTAATTCCACCAGCCCCTTTTCACCATCGGGATACAAAGCGGAGGCGAGCGTTCCATCCTTACGTGGTAGACATTCCACACATCCGCACAGCCGCTATGGTGCTTCGTTCTTAATGCGCACCGCAAAGGAATGGAACTCTTTGCCTCCGTATGTGTTCCCCGATCATTACAACCTGGCCGTCTTCAAGACAAGAGTGAATAGGCTGTTTCTAGTCAGGCATAATCCATCCTCGGCCGCATCATCACTTACCATCAGGTGAGATGGCGGTTAAATGTCTGCCTTTAGAGGATAAAAAAAATAAAAGACGTCATACCTTTGATTTTTTTTTCATTTATCTTATGTTATGATATGAGTTATAATAGTAGTCTGTAATTACAACCGGAAGTGAGGTCATAATTTTGCAAGCGGCCAAAATCAAGCATTTTTAGTTCTATGGCGTCTCAGACTATTTATATTCGAAAAATTCTACCCCAACCCCTTTGTGTAGTAGACAATTTCTCAACCATGACACCACATGAGCTGGAAAAAAAGTATGAAGAAATTGAGGTAAACTATCCAGGTTTCCTCTCAACAACGTTATGTCAGTAGTCTTGCCCCTTACAAACCTTAAAAGAAGCGTCTACCAAAACCAACATTTACCTGTGCAACATCGATCCAGTGACAAATGTAGCGAAAAATCTAGCACTGAATCCGCTAACCCAGTTCCGTGCTCCTGACGCTTACAATTGAATACTCGTATACTAATCTATCGCCGCGTTTTTCCCCGTGCTGGTTAGGCGCGGGACTAGGGTTACCATATCTTAGAATTTTCCCGAAATTTCAGAATTTTTCGACTATTTCCTGTGGCCGTATTTTGCATTTCCTGTGATATCTCAGGATTATCAATGAACACACGTTACCTCTCTAAAGATCTCTTTAATGAAAAGTAAAATCACACCGCTGACACCCATTAAAATACGCTGTATTATTAAAAATCGATAATTATATGTTTTGAAAGATAATTTTCGTAGTGTCTACAAACTCAGGACTTTACCATCTGGTAACCCTACTCGTATACGAATCTATCGCCGAGTTTTTTCCCCCGGAAGGGTTAGGCGCGGGACTCACTGAGCGGCGCCCAACGTACGCTAGATAGCGAACAAAAGCCTGAATAACGGCTCAGCTTTTGAATAGTTGGAATCGAACGTTGAATGTTTCAAAACGCTGTGGAAATATCATTTTCCATTCATAGGCAACGCTTGGAGAACAAAAATGAGCATGAAGGGAGCGATGTATTTATTTTTTACAAGCTTTTATTTAATTAATACTACTGTCCAAAGTTTTAGGAGACTTTCCCCACAAATTATGCTATATGGGAATGCATGCCCCTGCAGTGAGTCATTTTAGACTGTTAATGATGATAGTAAATATCATAACAAATTTGGTAAAAGAAATTATATTAAGATGCCCACGCAAATGAGCTTATTGAGTGTAAGACTGTTATTATTTTTTATTTGCTTTTTCTCACTAATTTTTGTGTTTCATCTGGGAGTACCTCGTTCGTTGAGAAGTGGAAGTATTAGGTTGCAATGATGATAATTCATCATCATCAGCTCATTAAACGTCCCCACCGAGGGGCACGAGCCTACCCGTATAGGGTGATTAGGCCTTAGTCGTCCACGCGGGCCCAATGCGGATTGGACGACTTCACACACAACCTTCGAATCTCTTCGCAGGCGTGCATGAAGGTTTTCTCACGATGTTTTCCTTCACCGTAAGAGCGTCGGATAACGTGCATATATTTTTCGAAAATACATTGGTACGTGTCGGGATTTGAACCTCAGCCCTCCCGGTAGGAAGGCAACAGTCCACACCACTGAGCCACCGACGCTCTATGATGATAATTATGAAGATCAAAATGTATAGAAGTGCATCAAAATACTCTCTAAAATTAATCTAAAGACTAACCTCTTAAAATTTCGGTCACGTTCAGTATTAAATGTAGCACACACGAATACTAACTAAACCAGAATACAGTTCATAGTAGTCATAGTTCTCTTGATCTCGATAATATTAATTAATAATAATTTTGTTTGAATACATATTTCATGTAAAGTTGTGGTTACCTAAATATGACTTTTGTAAACTAATTACACATATGTAGAGATATGTAATTAGTATTGTACTCTTATAAAATTGTTTTACTTTAATATATTATCTTAAGAAAACTGTAAATGTTTTTGGAAGATAAATAGAGGTCGCGACGTGCTCTCTCGGCTCCCGACCCAATTTTGCAATAGTGTAGCGTTTCCAAAGGCCCGGTGTTCCAGCGCACCGAACCTGACACGCTAATAGAGATTCCACTCGGCACAGCAAAAAATAAAAACAAACCGGCAAACGCGTTCGCAAATACTCTTTTATCTTTGGTCCCGCCTATTATTGGATGCCAATAAATGATTAATTTCACCATCATTTCAGCCCGATATGTCAGTGCTGATCGACTTATGACTTTTACAAGGACTCATCCCTCCATTGGTCCTCACTCCATTGGATTGGCCTACGCCTCTTTTCTCTACTAACTCTAGTTCTCCTATGGATGTTCTCACTTCGGACCTAATCGCGTAGGGCAACACCGAACAAAGCCCTCTCCAAATTTCGTTCTGATTTAACTAATAACATCCAGAGTGGATCAGGCATCTCACTACGACATTAGTGATCTGGTGACGTCAGTATTACGGTGACATATTGCCACTTTGGTTTATTATTTCATGGATTGTATTGCATTTGTTCGCGGATCGTTGACGCTTTAGCAAAATGCTGACCTCATATGAGTACATTATGTTTTATTATTATGTCACACATAACCTTATAAAAGTAACAACACCTAGAATTATTTTTGTGTATATTAGAATGCTTATCATCATCAGCTCATTAAACGTCCTCACCGAGGGGCACACGAGCCTACCCGTATTGGGTGTATAGGCCTTACTCGTCCCGCGGTCCCAGTGTGGATTGGCTGACTTCACGCACAATCTTTCAATCTCTTCACAGGCGTCCGCAGGTTTCCTCACGATGTTTGCCTTCACCATAAGAGCGTCGGATAACGTACATACAATTCGATAACTCATTGGCACGTGGCGGGGATTTAAACCTGCGCCCTCCTGGTCGGAAGGCAACAGTCCACACCGACGCTCTCATGCCTGTGCACAAGCAGAATACTGTACTATTATAAAATAAACTGACCAAGTGTAAAGAAAAGAAAGAAATATTTATTATGTGACAGTATACAATATTACCTTAAACATAAAAACTTAAATCTAAATACAGAACAGGTATACCACTCAGCAACAGACATGGTGCTGAAGACACCATGATGGTCTTCCGTGGCTACCTTCAAAGAAAGACTACTACACTACTTTACATAATAAACATATTAAAAGTTTATTAAAGGGCATATGGATATATATATATATATATATATTTATGTGTTTCTAGCAAAGAAGATTTGTGTTGTTTTTAGTATCCCAGCATTGAAGGGTTCATCAAAATTAGTCGTATTTATCAGCCCGTTGTAAAAAAAGACTGGCAAAATAAAACCGTAAGCAAACCAGAGGAATGTTTTCAAATTCCTTAGCGCATTGTTAGCTGTTTAATTTATCGGATCCATTTTTAGCGAGTGTTAATGACTTTTGATCTGGTCAGTCACACACATCACCTGCAGCAGCGTAGGTGTTGATATTTGCCAGGGTCTTGACAACTTGTTTTCTTAAAAAAGGGTAGCATAAGAAAAAAATGTTACCTACATTTCGGCAAGCTACTCGTATTGTAGTCCATAGTGTATTATAAAAATAACTTTATAATGA
Organism: Leucinodes orbonalis; assembly: GCA_019425675.1. Taxonomy (NCBI): domain Eukaryota; kingdom Metazoa; phylum Arthropoda; class Insecta; order Lepidoptera; family Crambidae; genus Leucinodes; species Leucinodes orbonalis. The sequence goes on along the minus strand of PQWD01004696.1, from coordinate 61,284 downwards.
GGCAATCATTAATCAGGCTTCAATGTCCCACTTACCCTGTACAAGCAATACAGCCCAAGTGATTGGTGGTTGTTTAACGACTTCTATCCCAAGATAGTAGATACCAATGGTATTAAGTGCCTTCTGAAGCACGAGGGAAATGTATGAATGTGAGTCGTTAAAATTGAACAATAGTAGTCTACATTTAAAGATTATTTTAAGTAGTGTAAGGATCTATATAAAGGAACGTCATTTCGCGTTGATTATTTGCGATTTACCATGCGTCACCAACCCGCTTGCCCAGCGTGGCATTTGATGAGAAAAGCGAAGGACCGGGATCTCTGGCGCAAAATGGGGGAGACCTATATCCATCAGTGGACTGCGATAGGTTGAAGAGAGAGAGAGAGAGAGCGATGATATACATTATATGTATATGCTACTCGTCAATAATATATTAAAAAAATATAAATAAAAATTATTGCTACACGTAGCTGATAATATAATTTTTTATTTTTTTATAAGGACAAATTACAAGAAAAGCACTGGTACAAGTAATAAGAAATAAGAGATATATTATATTATGTATATAAAAACATATGTCACATTATAATAATTTAATATAAAAAAAAACAATACCATATTTTTTTAGAGCGTCGGTGGCTCATTGGTGCGGACTGTCGTCTTCCTACCGGGAGGGCTGAGGTTCAAATCCCCACACGTACCAATGTGTTTTCGAATTTTCGAACAATATATGTACGTTATCCGACACTCTTACGGTGAAGGAAAACATCGTGAGGAAACCTTCATGCACGCCTGCGAAGAGATTCGAAGGTTGTGTGTGAAGTCGTCCAATCCGCACTGGGCCCGCGTGGACGACTAAGGCCTAATCACCCTATACGGGTAGGCTCGTGCCCCTCGGTGGGGACGTTTAATGAGCTGATGATGAAGATGATGATATTTTTCTCATCAAATTTCACTTATTAGTCGCTGTGATTACAACCTTACGTAATATTATATAACATCACGCACAATAATGTATAACTAGAATAATATACCTATATTTATAAATAAATATTAAAATAAAACAACGGTCAATTTGGTTTGTGTTGGAAAGGAGAAACTTTCCTTTGTTTCTTTATGACATGCATGCATACTGGTTGCAAGAGTCGCTACCTTTTTCTGAATAATAACCGATTAGCTTCGAAATATTAAGTCTATAGAAATTGTATTTAAATAGAAAATTAAAAACACAAACGAGTTCTGATTCGTTCATATTTCATTTCTAATTTAAAAGCTTTTTGTTTTTAAACATTAATGATGCATCTGCCGGAGGCCATTGCAGAGTATATTAAATTGTGCATTACGGACTAACATCCTCCATTAATGCGGGAACCAAGAAAGGAATTTTATATACGGACATAAATAATGGAGTTGACTTTAGTATTTTTTACTGTTATGTTCTCTAAATAAAACGACAACACGCCGTATTTTTATATGATTTATGAATCTGGGCAGGCATGTAGAATGAAGGGATGATACCCAATTAAAAAAAAGAGCTATTGGCAAATAGAACAAACATGGCTAGAGAAGCACAAAAGCTGCACCGAAGTTAAATTCTTCTTCGAGGACGTTGTATAATTAGGAAAAAATAAGCTGTGTAGGTACAGGGCACGAAGATGACAAAGTAGGGGGCATGCAAATCACTGAATGAATAAATGATTATTTTTATCGAATGGACTTTTCATTACTGGCCTTCGCAGCTTTACCTTTGTTATGCACTTCTGTGTTTCAGAATAGAACAGTACATCTGATAAAATTACTAATTATAAGGGATCAAACATGTGTCTTCAGATTTCATATGACAGGCACAGGATATTGATGGCCGAAATATTGCATTCCTTCAACATTGCTTCCTCATGTACCGGTGTCACTTAGGTGAGCGTAGGCCTTATCACTTAATGGCATTTAAAGAAAACAGCACTTAGTTGAAGCCCTGAACAACTCGCATCATACAAACATTATACACATTCGAGAGAAATGACTATTGCTGCATTATATAAATCAGTAGTACTCTATGGATTCCATAGTGTAATTACCGGGTATAAGAGACCTAACATCTGTTTTCTTGGGTGACGGGCGCAGTGCGGCATTGATGGAGAATAATAACTGTTTATCAGTTGTTGGAGTTGTCAGTGGTTGAAGGGGATTCAATGCCGCTCAGGTGTGTCATGTTCAGGTGAGCGTCTTGGCCGTCCTGCTCAAATATAAAATTAATACTCACAGGCTATTAAATATCTTCTGCACCTCGGCGCGCTGCGTGAGACTCTTGTAGAAGGCAAAGAAGTCCTCAAACTGGAACTTGGACTGGGATATGGTGTCGTTCTTGCCGGTCGGCAGGCCCGACTCGCTGAGCGCCTTCTCCACGCGCTTCTTGTCCTCTTTGTTTTGAGCAAACAGTCTTACGATACTGAAACAAAGATACTATGTATAGTGTGCTTCAGTATTTTTTGATAATAACCGGTTGTTAGATACCTATAAATACGGACAAACATATAATCGTTGAGATACATAGTCTTGTAAAGACATTGATTTTGTATAGTGTACTTAAGCTTCTTTATATATTTTTCTATGTTAACCGCAAACGAAATTTCTCAGATCAATATAAAAAAGTTGACAGTATTACATTTATAGCACTGTGAAGAGCATTTGAGAATATCACTGCCAGGCATAGATCTTACCATACAGCATAATCGTAGCTTCAAAGATTAGGCAGGAACTTACCACGCAGGTCCAATGTGGTTTCGTTTGTATCAAACACTATCCTAAGAATGGAGCGGAACCAAAGTCTTCGAGGTGACCTCTGAAGCATGGTATCATCTTTCTCCTAAGACTATAGGGTAATTCAGCCTACAATGAAAACTCGCACAGTCTCACTATGCGATCACCCCGTGGGATCAGAACCCACAAACCCCGGACCATACTAACGATCAAACCAATATACTACGTTGGGAGTAAACTCACGCGATTATCTCAGCGAAATTATAATTACATCTTAAGCCCAACCATCCGAGAGATGCTTACTTTCAAGTGGCGGTTGCAAAATTAGAATTTTCATTTCAGCACTTATAACTCTCTTCGCAACAACTTGATATCGTTATAGCGTATATACCTAATTGATTTGGCAAGGTTCCATATCAATAATATCGAATCGGATTATAACTAAGCCATTTTAACGTGACCCGTTTAGATCTGTGGAAATGATCTAAGACCGATTGCTGGAGCCACATTATAATTTTCATAACACAAACAAAGTATTAAATCTCAAATAGTTTTTGAGCCATTTATATTAAAGACATCCTATTAAATCTTCAAAGACTTAACTACCAATAAAAGTATGGTGGGACAATGCCGTTAAAGTATCTGAAATTTAATAAGATTATTTTATAAACACAATATTTTAATATTTTATAAACACAATCACCTTAAGCAAAAAAAAATTGTCTCATACAAAACTTATTGAAAAGTTGTCTAATTCTGTAAATCCATCGCTTAAATAACCTTGTTAAATGAACTAACCAACGAATTAGTTAAAAAGACACCGGTAGGAGGAGTAGACAGTAATTAACCAAAAAGCTAATAGCTCAATCATTACTGGAATAGTTTTTACATTAGTATGTAACCTCAAAATGTATTTGGATGACATTATGCTACTCGTACTTGGGCATTTTCAATGTGTGGTCAAACGCTTATAAAACTATAATATAGTTCCGTTTCCTTGTAATTTTAAATTCAATTTAAGCCCATACAGAAAACTTTAAAAAGGTCGTAAGACTAATAAGAAAGTTTAAAGTCTCTCAACGGACAATGGAGCGAGCCATCTTGAGGTTTCTCTCGGGGATAAAATCAGATATTATGTTATGCGTGTGAGAACTAAAGTAACTGACATAGCTTGCCAAATCAGCAAGTTGATATGACAGTGGGCAATTCACGTATATCGCAGAACCGATGACTGTAGGAGCAGACGAGTACTAGAGTGGAGACTGCATCCAGTCTCCACTCCAGAACTCGTATGACTCCACTGACGATAGAAAACGTAGCGTAGAGCTGACGATTTGTGAAGGTTGCTGGTTGAGGCTGGTTGAGAAAAGTGGAGGACCGGGATATCCGACGCAGAATACCCTATTTTGAGCCAGATATGAGAGCTTTGTCCAGCAGTGGACTGCGATAGTAGAGATAGAAAAACCATACCTTTTCTTTTGCTTACGATTATGTGGTTCAAAGACTCGCTGGGGGTAACTGTCCCCACAAACAATACATTTGCATTAGTTTTTGGGTATATTCTTTAGGCGGTAAGAAAATCAAATGTTTCCACCACGCCTCCAATGATTCAGACTGTTTATTCAACTGAGAAGAATCCACCCCAAAACCCTGTATTATCTGTTTACAATGAATACCGATTTATAATATTTTTTATTATATTTTAATTTGTGCTAGACAAACGCGACAAACGAGTGACCCCTTAATCGCGGCGACCAAGCAAAAAGTCTTAAATCATAAACGCTTTTCGTGTACTTAAGGAAATAAAGCATCTTAGCAGCGTATATTGATTGATTCCTCGCGAGTACACACCGTTCACACACAGTGGCCCTCGAAATGATTAAAGTATGTACACAAACATTTATTAACTCAACAGATAATAGAACGTCAATATTTAGACGGACGTCGTATGATTATGTCATGGGCAAAATTCATAGTAAAACGTGTGTAAACTTCCAACGGTTGTTTTATATTAGACTAGCTTTCGCCCGCGACTTCGATCTTACTAAATTCGGATTAACACGGTTCTTTTTTTAATGACAAAAACAAAATATAATATTTACGCTGCTGTAGATGATATTATACGTCTTTCCGTCGATTTTTAGATTCTTATTTGAAGATCCTATATGAAAATTAAACCCCCATTTTAAAGCTTTGGGGCCGAATGCAAAAAAAATAGATGCATTTTTTTCTTAGTGACAAAAAGTAGCCTTTGTCCGTCTCAAGGTTACCAAGTATCACAAGAACCTTAAAAATTCGTTGAGATGATTAGGCGTTACAAACGACTAGGTAGATAGGTAAACTCTAGGTAGGTACCCCAGCCGTGCTTAGTGACGTCGCGTAAAATAGGAGTGTGTTATGTGAATTTCAGTGAAAATTTATATTTATTTATTACATTATATTAATAAAAATAAATGTATGTAATTTTCCGGGGATCACACCCTTGGTGTTATAGCAGACTTCTCAACTATTAAGCACACCAAACGAGTCGGCATAATCCACATATTGTGAGTCATTAAAATATTAACTAATAGTTATAATACCTGTATGTTTATCTACATATAAAGCATACTCCATAAAATAAAAACTTCGTATTAAGCGATAAACGGAAAACCGGGAACTCTAAAATAAAAACGTTCGAAATAGCCGGAATACGACGTCGTAAAACCGAGCAGGTGACAACCGCATTGCATCATTAAAATAAGCGGCAAATTGAACTCACCACTATGATCACCTGGGGAAGCGAGGGAAGACCGCCATTTATCTAGTTTGGTGGACGATCTTCCATAGTCGTACAACAGGCAAGACCATATTTTTTGTGAAAGATTACGGTCCTATTTCACAATCCATCATTGCGGTAGGTGTATAAAGAAGTGGACTATTCTTGCTGTTACATTGAGTTGACTTGAATTAACTATTTTCTTAGCAAATCATAGAATTAGATTCAACTGGAATAACCTAACTTAACGCAAATCCAACTTTATTAACTAAACAAAAATTTAATAAAACTATGTATTCGCCTTCTAACCCTTTTGTAACTACGAGTAAGTATGTGTTTCTATTTTGATGTATTTTAAAGTGTATTCAGTGATGTCTCTTATTTATTTTATTATACATACATTTAACGCTCAGGTCACTCGACTAACTGAAGTTTTCAAATGATAAAAAATTGTAGTTTTTACAGGCATTCAGGGTAGATACTTACTTTTTGACTAGTATTTTTCCTGACTTATCCGCCTTGAGAACTATCTTCGTGTGCAGTTTCTCTAAAAATTTTATGGTCGGATTGTTCAACTGGTTCAGGTTGTAAGCCAACGCGAACAACTCCTCGGTCCACATCTGGGAACAATGAACAAAATAATTAATTTTCTTACAAATATTGCATAAAATACAATTATTTATACCTTGTGACATTTACTTTTCATGTACTTTCTATTACAATTTTCGATAAATATACGTTTATCCGACGCTCTTACGGTGAGGGAAAACATCGTAAGGAAACCTGCCCGCGCCTGCGAGGAGTTTCAAAGGTTGTACGTGCCAATCCACCGCTAGTGTGGACAACTACGGCCTATACACCCTTTACGGGTAGGGTCGTGCCCACAGACATCCGAATATACAATTAGACTGGACAAGCCGCCAAGTTTATAGACAGTCCTAGTGTCGCAATTTCTTTTCGGTTCTTACCTGAGAAAAGTTATTCTATTGCTTGGTAAATTTACTGATTCCTTGCGATGATGGCATGTTACAATTGCACAGGATGGCATTTAGGGAAAAAACGGTAATTTCTACTAATATTCGTGCGTCTTGACTCGTCTCACAGAGCGTAAACTGGCAGCCGGTGTATGCTCGTTGAGCTTACATTTGTCGCACTTAAAAACGCGGCTAGCCCTATCTCCTGTATTGGGAAATCTGTGGTCGTGCCCCTCTGTGGGGACGTTTAAGGAACTGATGTAGATTTGACAATTGATTTTTCTATACAATAACCATTTTAAAAAAATAATATTAAAAAAAACTAAAACGGTAAACCTTCTAATTTACTGTTTTAGTTTTTTAATATTTGCATGCCTGTACACAGGCTGAATACATGCGCGATAATTATTATGTACCAACTATATTATCCTTTTGTACTCTGGCAAATAAATTAACCGGGCAATGCTCAGGATAGCGCTATATAGCTATGGCCAGGTTTGGGAAAGATTGTGTCTGAGCTTTTGATTCGAAGAAGGTAGGTGCTTCACCGATACCAGGTTAGGTCGATACAGGGCTATATCTCAGGATTTGTCCTGAGATTACACGATTTTTCGACGTCTTTCAGGATTGCGGTCGGATTTTCCAATCCTCGTGATATCTCAGGATTTTCAATGCATAGAGGTTACACACTGCTGACATAAGCAGGAAATCAGCCCTTTTCTCCGATTTTTTTAATTTTTCATCTAATAATCTAGTTGAATAACATAGCGTACTCTTTTGGATGTTTTGTCCCTAATTCACCTTTTACGACACCCATGACATTATATCTCGGGGTGGTGACATTTAAATTAAAATCTGCTGTCACTACACAGCATATTTATGATCACAAGTGCTCATAAAGATAAGTCTGATTGACGAAAACAAAAATTAAACGCATTTACTTTTGTGACAACAATTAATCCTTATAATGAGGAAGATCTTGAATAAACTCCTATACAATTTATTTCCGGTAAAATGACCAGGTAATTGAAATTCCAAATAAAATCTGTTTGGAAACAACAAAATACATTTTGTACACCTTGTTAAAAACACATAATATTATTAACAATAACTGACTGTATCAAATGATACAAACAATGTTTGCTATAACTAGGGTTTCTCTTCGAGAATTCCCGGGAAATTTTGCCTAACTCGAGACGAGAAAAAAGTGGTCGAGAAATCGAGAAATTCAGTCAAAAAATTAAAAACTTGATAACGCGCTTGCGTTCTCGTTGCGGCTCTGCCACGCGTCGTGCGAAATTAAATGAAATAATTTGTCCATTAAGGAGGGCACCGAAATTTGATATTCACACGGTCGTTTAATTATTAAGATTTGAGTTCCTCTCAGGAAGACCCAGCTAATTACGTTTCTGAAAAACGTTTCTAATACGTTATACTAAGTACATAATAGAAACGAACGTTTTTCTCCTTGTCTGGAAACTTTGTGACAAAAATACGAAACCGATTGTCAGATGATGCTATAATGCCCTTGTATTTTTAAAGGCTTATTTTCTTAATATAACGTGACATCGTGGTTAGCTTTTGAAGCAGTTCCGCTTTAAATTGTGATTGTAATTGGTCTTAAGATTTTTAAATTTATTAGATTTTATTTAACTTACGTAAAGAAAAGACTCCATTACTTATAACAAATATTGAAAAGTTATACAAAGACTAAACTAAGGAACATTACCTTTACTGTTACTCGTAATATTAAGCTAGTCTAATTGTGTTTTTTATAAGGAATAAACTCGTTTTATGCTACGTAATTGAAAAGTTTGTAGTACAGACTGAGACTAAAATAAATTATTTAGTATGTAAGCTACTAAGTTCATTGTGGTACATGATGACATTGTTTTTAGAAGATATTTATTGTTTTTTTTTTTCAAAGAAAAAGACTATTTAGTATATTTGTTTGTAGAAACTAGAAATAATGATAAGAAGAATTCTCGTGCTCCGAGAAATAAAAAAGGTCGAGAAATGAGAAACCCTAGCTATAACCAAAAAATATAAATTCAAAATCTTCGCTGTCGTATATTAGAAGTTAACATTATAAGGTGTAACCCAGTAAGTTTTAAACGGCATCTCAACAAAAATTGGACAGTTTCCAAATGATTCCGTAGTCGTTCAAAATCATAATTTCGTTCGTCGACTTGATGAATGGAGTATAACATTATTTATCATTCGGATATTCCAGCCATTAAACCATTCCGTGTATTTTAAATTCAAATATCATAATACAATAAATGGACGTTGTATAATATTAATGACATTAATATGCAACACAGAATTATAAATCTGAACTTTTGATCGTCTTTACTTTCACAATCGCTTTTGATACGAGCTCTAAATAAATAGGTAAAAGTTGTTCTTTTTAAATAACTATAATAAAATCAGAAAACCCTGAACTTTTATTAGGTTGTCTTTTTTATATAATTAACATAAAGCTCGAACTATCATATCTTTATATGTTTAAATTATTCGGAGCACTATTATTATTGCTATACACGTAGATTGTACAGCGTCGGTGGCTCAGTGGTGTGGACTGTCGCCTTCCTACCGGGAGGGCTGAGGTTCAAATCCCGACACGTACCAATGTATTTTCGAAAAATATATGCACGTTATCCGACGCTCTTACGGTGAAGGAAAACATCGTGAGAAAACCTTCATGCACGCCTGCGAAGAGATTCGAAGGTTGTGTGTGAAGTCGTCCAATCCGCATTGGGCCCGCGTGGACGACTAAGGCCTAATCACCCTATACGGGTAGGCTCGTGCCCCTCGGTGGGGACGTTTAATGAGCTGATGATGATGATGACACGTAGATTAGCACTGAATGTATCACATAGCAGCTACCGTCGTATATAACACTGCAATCGTAATGTCATCCGGATTCGATAAAATAATAATGAACTGAACATTCATACAGCATATTTAAACAGCGCCATCAAACCCTTTGAGCTAGGAGCTTGTACTAAGGGTAAGAGACAAAGGATAAACATACAACAAAACTTTTTTCTAAAACACATACGTAATATACATATAATCACTCATAGCAATACAAATAGGTACATCGCACCCTTGGTGTAATAGCCTACATCTCAGCCATTACGATAGGTCGTCACTTGATATCGACAGATGTTTCGGATTAGCATTATATTATTACATGGACTAACCTAAACCCGGAACACAGATACACCAAAAAGTAACTTCTTAGTCAAGAGATAAACCACGCCGACAAACATACAATCTTAGCCTTACTTGTTCCTTTTAGAATAAGATTGTTTACAACATAGATTAAATTGTAATATGATTGAAACAATAATTCGCACCAAGTTGAAAACAAATGATTGATGGGCAACTTACAAGTACAAAGTTTCTAAAGCTTCTCAAAGCTTTCCGACGTTATTCCTTCAATACTTCACGGTAAAGTATAACAAAGTGACGCGGAGTACTCAACAGGAGATTTTAAGTTAAATATGACAGGTTAAAAGTCAGTCTACACAATCGCAAACCATTATAAACAATTATACGTATAAGTCAAATGACGACCTACATTACTCTAATGACAATGACTTAAATTGTAATAAAAAATTGCTTAGCTATTTTGTTGATGATTGTACTCTGAAACCACTGACATTGAAAATACGAATTGTTAAAGATGATTTGTCGGGTACCTATTTGAATATTATTCCAACAACAATTCAAAATCGCAGGTACAGGCTGCAACACAACCTACCAATTTACCGAAATATTTTTTTAAAAAACCTATATAATTTTCTGCTAATATTCATCTTAATGGTGATTACTCTTACATAAAAGACACAAATAAAACGTAACATAATTATATCACATAGTGGACATATTACTTGAACGCCATTCCACCTACCTTTAGCGTATTGATAGACATTATACGAGTAACTATTATGATTTGTTCCGTTGAAGCATATCGGTATTATTTGTTATCTCGGAAATCATTTTTACGACAAAAAATAATATCTACTCCTGAATTGGACTATACGGTCGAAATTATGATGAAATACTATGAACTAGCAAAATTAATTGAATGATATACCTATATTTTATTCGTCTTGGAAAGTGAAACATATTTTCCTTAGTAACAAGTTAAGATCCTGTCTAATTTTCCTGTTCTTACATAGTTTGTGATAATTTTACTTGCAGACTTTAGAATTTGCTATATTCTTATTGTTTTATTATCATTAAAGTTTTTTATGATCCCATTACAAAATCTGTCCGTACTTTCAGCATGGAGCACGGCTAGACTGAAACCATGGATATCATTAGAGGACAAGTCAAGTCATAACTAGGCAAGACCGCCTAGGTATGAGGTAATTGCGCCAAATTTTTTTTTTCTTAAAGACTACTGCTGCTGGCCGCAGACAGTCTTTACAGATTCAACAGGCAAGTGACGTCAGTTACTAAACCATTTATGACGTTTTACTTCAGTGAACTGTTGCACGGTAAGTAGATGTTCGCTCATCTATACGTGATACTCCTACACATTTATTAATGTAGAGTTAAAGAAAACCAATAATAATCCATAGAGGGGACAGTGTATTTCCTTCTGTAGATACTGCCCTACACCCGCTTCCTGAGACGGCAGATATTTGGTCTATTATATCCATTATTACCCGGTGAAGCTGTAAAGGCCATATGCGGCCAACAGCAGTAGTCAGTTTAAAAAAAAATATATCCAGTCATTGCGGTTGCTAGCGTTTATCACTTCTGTGTTTTGGGAAGAGTTTTCCAAAACACAGAACTGCGTATCATTCTTATTTTACGTGACGATATCTAGTGCGGTGGCTGCAATAGCGAGCCCAAATATTAAGGTATCATCATCATCAGCTCATTAAACGTCCCCACCGAGGGGCACGAGCCTACCCGTATAGGGTGATTAAGCCTTAGTCGTCCACGCGGGCCCAGTGCGGATTGGACGACTTCACACACAACCTTCGAATCTCATCGCAGGCGTGCATGAAGGTTTCCTCACGAGTTTTCCTCACCGTAAGAGCGTCGGATAACGTACATATATTTTCGAAAATTCGAAAATACATTGGTACGTGTCGGGATTTGAACCTCAGCCCTCCCGGTAGGAAGGCGACAGTCCACACCACTGAGCCAATATTAAGGTATACAGAAAGATAATATCTAAAACAGAAAGACAATTTTTAAAAGTACTACTTACAATAAAAAAATAAGTAACAAAAATGTTCAAATCAAATGAGTGTAATGCGCTTATACATATGTTTTTGGATGAGAGTACTGTAGCTAGTAAATTTATCTGATATAAAAGACCTAACATCCGTAGTCTCGGGTGATGGGCGCAGGCCGGTGTTGACAGAAAATAAACAACTTTATGTTGTTGGTTTCTTTCAATACTGATTTAACTTGGTGAAATCAAGGTATGCACTGTCAATGTGCATATATTGCATGCCAATAGCTGGCTAACTAGATGACTCAATATAAGTTTACCATCAAGTACTTTGGATTTGGTGTCCACTCGTGAACTTTGTAGCTGATAATCAACTGTACTACGCCGTCAGTGTCCAAGCCACGTGCCCAACAACTCGCCTAGATATCTGATTGACAATCGACTAGCTTATCGAGGTTAAAATTATATTCCGCCTGCATAATTAAGTAATTACGTCGCTCTCTTTGAATTGTATACTAGAGATTCTAGCATCTATTGTTCGGCTGCTACTGTAGCTTAGTACTCGCCTCAGGGATAGTCGAAGTATGTAGCTATTTTTTTGATTTTTGATTTTTTTTTTTAATAATAAATAAATATCCACTGACATTCACACAGCGCCATCTAGCCCCAAGTAAGCGTGAAGCCTGTATTATGGTACTAAACAACGGATAAATATACTTAAATACATTTTTTTTTTCGTAAATACATACATATTATACATAGAAACACCCAGACCATTACAAACAGACATGTTCATGCACACAAATGTTTGTACTGCCCGGGGATCGAACCCGGAACCCTTGGTGTTGCAGCCGACCTCTCAACCGCAACACCAAATGGGTCGTCATAAATGCTCGACGACCAATGTGCTGTAAAGGTTGAGATGTCGGTTACTTCATCACAAATTCTGGGAACAATCTCCGTGCAATACAAAATAAAAAATTTCAAGTTACTAAGCAACGCGATAATTAATTTCGATATGTTATTTAAAAAGCGCTTATATGGTTTTGAAATTTGACTACCTGAGAAACGGCCTCATAAAAAAAATAGTGTATAAAATAAACATAATACAAATGTTTGTGCATCAAATTGTACATCACTTTGAACGATGATGCGGGTCTGCGATGACCGAGTGTAGATACCGAGCGTTACGAGTTTGTTAGCCTTTTGGTTTGGAAGCCTATTCAGTAAATATATATACTAGTGTAAAGAGGTTTGTGAGTGCTTAGTGAGCTTGTTAGGAGAATCTCTGGATCTACTAAACCAATTCTGAAGTTTTATTTACCATCAGAAAGTCATAATTTTATGAGTCAGATTTGCTAATCAAGTCAATAGAAAAACGGACTAATGAAAACCTGTTACAAACTCTGCCTTAAAAATATAAAATGATTATGATGAGTTCTTAAGAAAAGCTTTAGATACTAATAATGGATTAATTAATTTATCATATAATGTCTTCATTTCCATGACCCAAAACAATTTTAGAACCGCACACAGTCCTTCACTGTCCGCAAAGATAATTGTCTGAAAAGAAAGAGGATTCCGTGGTTCGGTCAGTACTAGCTGTGGGTCGTTGTCGAATTTTAAGAGAACGAGACGTAACCGTTTTTTTCTTTCGGAAGAAAACGGTACACCAATAAAGTTATAGTTGCTACTAGTTTCATCGTTGACGAGGTCTTAATTGTCAAACTGACTACTGGTGATGGCCGCATTTGGCCTTTACAGCTTCACCGGGCAATTGGCGAGCGCAATGGCTTTCCGCCTTAAAACACGGACGAGGTCGTTCGCAATGGTAATATAGTTTGCGGACGTAAATATAGTTTGCGGACGTAAATAAAGTTAGCGGACTTAAATATAGGTTGCGACTAGAACTATTTTAGAATGGTCCTGAAAACGGTTCTTCCGTCGCATAATGTAAAAACGGTTATAAAAAACTAGTTACGCTATGAGACGACCAAGTCTAGTCAGAACCGGCTATAATTTTAGGATGATAATCGTTTACGCTTACCAATCCGCATTAGGCCCGCGTGGGTTACAGCGGTATCTCCCCACACCAATAATATATACCTAGAAATAATTATATCCGAAAACGGATTGTTAGTAAAGCCAGACGTGTTACATCAACACGAGATACGGGCTCGTTAATTAATGTTCCCATATTATTTTACATGCAAGCAATGTGAATTTTGGCTTATTTTGTTGGCCACTAAAGGATACCCGCCCCACCGACAATACATTCTCGTGTTTTAATTAATAAGTATAAAGTATAATATTATATTTCTAATATAGTGTGTTGTTGTCGTTACGTCCAATTTGCAACGTATGAATTATTAAACTTATGGCCCATTGTATTATTTTCATACTGATGGAAATGTTGGCAGCCATGAAGAGAAACCACATTAAATATTAATATTTGACTGCTTGCCGAGGTAATAAAATTTTCAACAAAGTTATTCCAATGAATTGTTTAGGAAGAACGTGAATTTTTTCGTTGTTAATATTTGATTCGCTCATTTTCCCGTAGCTCGAAACTTATATAATATTGAGACTATCCTCATTGTGTAGAATAGCTTTCGTTAAACCCTGTTTAACCCGTTTTTAATTATAATGAATATCTACACAGAGCCACCATTTTCATGAAGGAGCTTTTATTATTGGTACTAAACAACAAACATACCTTTTATTTTCGTAAATGTTGTATTATCATTTAATATAATTATATATAGATTGAAAGCCATTGTGGAATTTTAATCTTACAGTGAAACCGCATGCTCAGAACTGAATCGCTAACACTAAGATCCATTTAATCCAGGTGGTAACAATCACCGCCGCCATTGTTTAAAATAAAAAAACGTAGACAACCGAACAGTTTCCCGCTGATCTCGAGCCCCGCTCAATCTTTTGTGATATTATTAGACGGGGGACAATGGGATCGCATATGAATAACTGTCCGCCAGTTACGCGCGGATATCTCTCTCTTCAACCTATTGCAGTCCACTGCTGGACATAGGTCTCCCCCATTTTGCGCCAGACATCCCGGTCCTCCGCCTTTCTCATCCAGCTTCCACCAGCGACCTTTCGCAAGTCGTCGTCCACCGGCGGAGGGCGTCCTACGCTACGCTTGCCGAGACGCGGTCTCCACTCCAGAACTCGTCTGCTCCAACGGCCATCGGTTCTGCGACATACGTGACCAGCCACTGCCACTTCAACTTGCTGATCCGGCGGGGCTATGTCACGTAACCTGAATTTATTTGCATCTTAATGTCGATATGGTATAATTGTGTGTAAAATGGTCACATGTTACACAATTCTCCATAGTTTCCGGACTATTAGGTACACTACATTAAATAAGAGTAAGTTTTATTTGGAGATCTTGTTAGACCTGCGGTTATGCATTCTGTTTTTCTGTAAAAATCAGAATTAAAAATATTAAGTAGCGGGCAAAATTTTGCAAATAGAAAAATATTTCCTTTTACTGTAACTCATATGGCCCCGCATTTTTCATGATGTGCAAGCTGAGATCACATACTTGTATTTAACACAATACTCCTACGATATTTTAAATACATAACACTGCTGAACTGTCCACCTTCGAAGGACTCTTTCTATGAGAGATTAGAAACCCATAGCGTGTTGGCAGATCGCTAGTACCTCCGAAGTCTAACGCTTTCATTTTAACTCAACATACCCCACGTCCAACACTGACCTAAGATAGGACAACGCCTACTTTCCCGTAAGTCAAAAACGTGTGTTCGAATAAATAAAACATAACTCAATACTTTTCCACGGACTAATTACTCCTATTCATTTTCTAACAGAGTGTAAAAATTACCGTTGTATAATATTTTCTTTACATGTCATTCAACAATGCATAAAGATGTAATAATATCACGTAATCTAAAAGTGTCCTTTCAAAAGGCATGCGTAGGGCCCAAATCTCAGTGCACAGAGACCAACTTTCGAATATTTTTGAATGTTCAATTTCAGTATGGCAATCACGAACTGTCATCACAAAATGCACCTTTATTACTGTTATTATTTGAACTACTCGTACGTGTACCGCATAGGTCATTCCGGTATTACCATCATTCCGTTATACGATGGGATCGCGGCAAGTATTCATACTGATTGGCCAATTAGTCTCGAAATCTTGACGAGAGCATACCATCACAAGCTCGCATCTAAATAGGCCACAGGCCGGCGGACGTGCCGCCCAAGTGCTCCAACAGGCTGTAGTTAGATTGCCCATTACCTGACTCGAGAGGCAAGACGCTACAAGCTCGTTACGTGGATGAAGCAATTACAGAGATGGAGAGAGAAACCATTAAGTTGCAAAACAAAAAGGCATCATTTTCAAAACATAGTGCGATTTAATTTACATGACTGTTAAAATGTTAAATTCCATCATCATCAGGCCTATTTGGTGTAATGATCGAGACGTCGGCCACTACACCATGAGTTCAGGGTACGATCCCTTGGCAGTGAAAGCATTTGTTTGCATGAACATGTCTGTATTGGTCTGGGTTTTATGGACTAAATTTCTGTATCTGTGGTTTAAAAATTAATTGTCAACAGTAGGCCAATGCCATTAACTACTATTCACAAAATAGGTAGTTAACCATCCACTCTTCGTCAACACTGCCCTGCACCCGTCACAATCGACTGACGTTAGATCTCTCATACTCGGTAAAGTTAGCTTCAATGCTATCATCCCGAAACACAGAAGTGCAAAGCGCTCCTTTTTTCCGGGATGATATCTGGCACTGCGGTGGTACCTACCTAGATGACGCAATACCGAGTCTACCACCTAATAAATGTGCGCCTACTGCAGGGAAATCATTGTTAATTATAAGCAACACGAAAGGGGTGTTGAAAGATACGGCATTGTTCGTGCGCCTTTGCCCGCTGTTAACAAAGATTTTTATGTGAATTATTTGGATTGTGCAAGACATGCTAAGGAAAGTTTTTGATACTGTGTCCCTACGTGTGTACCTACGATATGTTTGTATATGTACCTACGATGGAAAATCTGAGATTCACTAGCATAAAAGTTAAAACATATTAATGATTACTTACTTGATTCTTACTCAGTTTTGTATCAAAATTTTTCTAACCTCACCTACAGGTCAGATTAGTTAACATTCTGAACAACTCTAGTGTCAGTTAGAAATAATAAAACCATCCATCTTCAGGCTGAGGGATGCGCCCGCTATTCTCACGCTGTTGCTGTTAAGGCCATCTGCGGCCAACAGTAGTAGTCAGTTAGAAAAGAAGCCGTGTGAATGTCGGAACATATTTCATCACCAACAGCCTATAACGGTCCACTGCAAGGCACAGTCTGGACAGCATACAGTACCCTCCGAGGCATGGAATCATCTTCAACAATTTCTTAACCAAACTAGGAACAAATCGAAGGGACGTTTTTCAGCGGGATTCGAACCCGAACGCTGTACCCGATAGACTACGGAAGCAGTTATTAGATATTTATTCATCTAAAATAACTTTCATCCGAAGACTGTTACAGTTCTTACCTAAAGTGTCACGGCAAACAAGGAAGGCGCATTCGATAAATGGTCTCCTTGTGATATAGAGGGGGCTCTTAACGATGTTATAACTAGATAATGGCCGTCGCGTGTTGTCGACTCATAACTTTCCGATCGCTCTAATAAATATGTAATGAAGGATAGTTTTTTGTTAAGGGCGAGGTTGGGCGTGTTTTACTGATAAAGTGTCATCACCGGGCCGCGGCTTGGCCATGAATAGTTCTCTGTAACTAATGCCCCACCTTTTCAAAATGTTGGTTAAAAGGTGCAAGTAAGCGTCTACTTTCATCTTTATAGCTGAAATTATAGTAATTAGATGCAACTATAAAATTTAATGTTTTCACGAGTCTTAATTGTACTCGCTCTATTTTCTAATATAGTGAGGTACCACTCCACGGGACAAAAATATTATAAACATTTATTTTCACATAAATACTTGTCTAATGGTTTGTGGCTAGGTTGAAAGTGTTTTTAGTTATTATAGGACCAGAAATTTACAACAAGTATTCAGGATCGCTTTTTGAAGAAGAAGAAAAGTTAGAGGAAGTTTGGGAGGCTACTGTGTAGCGTTTCTGGGATTATTGCCTATAAATGTGAGAATAACAGGGACTGGCTTTACTCATATCATTATTAATCTGATTATTAATTTGCCTATAAAGTCCCACTGCAGATAACAGGCCTTCAGGATAGCCAAAATGGTATTTAAATTACAATTCTAAAAAATATCTGTTGAATAAAAAGCTTAACTTCATTAGAATAAAATTATCGCTGTAAATATTTGATCATATGTACAAGTTGTAAGTGTAATTACAAATATGTCAAAAAAGAACAATATAATAAACAATGCATATTAAGCATTTTTTTTATCGAGGAGTAAAATCTACAACAAAAAGTAATTCTTGCTCATAGATACTAAAAAACTAATAATATGAAAAAGTGGATAATGTCCGTTACCATTTTATTCCCCACGCACTGCGTTGTATTCCTGACTGTACCAACACATAAGCCGCAGGCTGCCCAATCGACATTTACCCGATTACCTGACTCTTGCCCATGTAATGTGTTTACCACAAATCTCGACGCATATTGCCAAACCAATATTAAATTTGGATTCACGTTTATAATCATCACAAATAACGTAATTGGCATGTTGACAGGTCACCGCACTGCTATTTGGGTAGATCAAACGGTTAATTATGCATTAAACCTTTTAATGTTACTAGCAATCCAATTCGTGGTTAATATTTTCAGTTAGGTTCTGTTATTAGTTATTTGGTCATATATGCAGATGTATTGGGTCACGCTAACCTGCCGTTAGCATTCTCTGTTCCGTGTGAACAGCGAATAAGACTGGTAAACTGCCACCACGTTTTTATTTTTCGGAATGACTATTCGCTGTTGTCCATGGATGATATTTACAGTTTCACTGGACAGGCAAGCCCAAATGGCTCTCAGCCCAAAGCATCACGCACTCAAGTCGCGCCCACAAAAGTAGACGTCCCCAGGACGTACTCGACGACCCTGGACATCTGATCGCCATGCCATCGAGGCGTTCGAAACGTCCCCATCCAGTACGGGCTATAAACATACATGTTCACATTATCCTCTATAGCTCAGACAACTAAAAACCTAAAGAGCTTTAACGTTATATTATAACAGGTATGATTCGCAACAAACTAATAAATTGAGTTTACGATTACACTTTCAAAACAACCAATATAGCTGTAAACATCGTTGCGCAATAGCAATCTCAAATTGAGTGAACTCCAGTGGAGGACGGAAACTAGGTATTCTAACAGAGGAGCGACATGGTTGCCAATTTCACCTACCGGAACACTATTCTGTCATATCCCATTAGATATGATATTAGGAATGCATTCTATCCTAGTATTTTACTTACAATCACTGTCTTAATATTATAGATACATATACATTAGGTTTCACACGGACTTATCATTTATATTCGTGAGAAAAATACTATTAAGACATCATCATCAGCTCATTAAACGTCCCCACCGAGAGGCACGAGCCTACCCGTATAGGGTGACTATTAAGACCACAGACATCCGAATATACAATTAGACTGGACAAGCCGCCTAGTTTATAGGCAGTCCCAGTGTCGCAATTTCTTTTTGGTTCTTACCTGTGCAAAGTTATTATATTTATTGGTAAATTTACTGATTCTTTGCGATAATGGCATGTTACAATTGCACAGGATGGCATTTTGGGAAAAAACGGTGATTTCTTCTAATATTCGTGCGTCTTGACTCGTCTCACAGAGCGTAAACTGGAAGCCAGTGTATGCTCGTTGAGCTTACATTTGTCGCACTTAAAAACGCGGCTTGCCCCATCTCCTGTATTGGGAAATCTGTGATTAAGACATATAAATTACTTAATCCAAAGTTTTTTTTAAAGTAACATAAACCATTAAAGTACCAATACTACATAACAAGTGACTGTCATTACACACAAATCCAAATAAGCCCATTTCATAGATTCAAATATGAACAACACTGTTAAGCAGTCTCTAATCGTAGAAAAGGAAATAGCTTGGATTGCTAAGTCCAGGGATACCGCCATCTCTTAAAACAGTATTACTATAATGATACGTCAGCATTTATAACAGAATAGACGAAGTAATATTATAATTCTGTTTAGAGTTGACGGTAACCCCCCAGGTCAGGACACAATAAATTATTGCTTATCGAAAAACTGAGTTCAGGATTTTTAACATCGACGAAGTTTTTAGCATTCTGCTGGAATAGTTACAACCCTAACGCTCGGGTCGCGATATGCTCGAGAGCTAACATCTGTCGGATACGAAGGGGATTTAAGAGTTTACCTGAGCAATCTCAATCCTGATGAACATACCAACTTAGTTTGGACGAATTACATCAGAGGTATCGTAGCTTGATTACTCAGCTTATCTCCGATTTTTTAATATCATGTTACAGCTCATGTCCTCTACAATATGTTTTTGTCGTTAATTTTTTACCACGAACGACAAAATTGTGAAATCGGTTGCCGTTGGATATATTTACTAAGCGATACGACCTTGCGTCATCATTAATGCTAGACCATCGTTATCTCAACCTACCTCAATGTTTTATGTTAGGTTTTTATTTACCTGGAGGCCATTTATTTATAAGAGTAAAAGTTTTCTATGTGTCACAAGTAATAACGACACTGGTACTAAAGGCGACGCATTGATTCTAAACGATCACATCATCAACCACAAGCAGACCACGAAAATCTTTCCCAATTAGTTTTTATCACGCTTTATAACCTTACCATCCAATCGAATAAATTTTGGTTGATCCTCCAGATCCTCATTAACTTTTTGTTAGTGGATTAAGTCTAATCTTAGTCAATCATAATCAAAAAGTGTCCGCGGCAAAATCTGACCATCGCGTCAGACGGGCAGAATTTTCATTCATAATCACGTCACTCGCAACATGTCATATTAGTGTCCTTTTGATTTTGTACCCTTTTAATGACGCGTTAAGGTCATAATGAGTTAAATAATTTCATGTTTTAAATATAACAATAACTAAACGTATGTGTAGTGCGGCTCGGACAATTATGATTGGTTCATGTTTCTTTATGATTGTGCGTCTAGTTAGTTAATTGTTTATCTAAGTTATTTTTCTTGTGAATATGCGGGAATGCAACGTTTTCAAAAGCGTCGTATGAGCGTTTTTGAAAAAAAAAATCAAACATTTACGTAGAAATTTCAGATCAGTCAGCAACAGGACGTACGCCAAGTGCATACCGTTCGATCGATTGTGGGTCGAGCTTTTGGGGTATGCTCGATCAATTTCGGCAGCATATTGCCTAAAGCTCAAACTGGAGTAATTTTTATATGTTGCCACAACTCGCATGACTCTTGCAATGAAATAGTCTTTACGAGACAAGTGGAGAGTCGAATTTCCTTTTGTAGATCACAAAATATTGTCGTTTGTGACCGTATGATAAGCATGTACATCTGATCATCCCGACCACTGACAATTTGAATGTACTAACATTCTTTTTGATTTTTCTCCATTTCCGTCTTACCTTTTATTTTCAATTTTTTTACGAATCTTTATCAATCTTATGAGTAGAGGGATAAAGATGCCGTAAGTTTAACAGATTTAGAGCGCAAACATTTATCATAAGTGAGCTTTTGTTAAATATGTAATGTGTAAAACATGTTGTAATTGCATAATATAATAATCTGGGTGCCAACTCAGTTCAACTCAATTTACGATTCAATCAATTCACGTGGACAATAACAACACGTGACTCCCACTGGACTTTCCATTTCCATATATATTTCCATCTCAAATAACACCATCTAAGCACATTCCGCAACAAACATACTGAGTACTTTCTCGTCATGAAAGTTAGACATCGGTACCAGAAAACCTGTTTTACAGTTCAATTCACTCCCAAATAATGCCCCCTTCGGTATTGTTATAGGTTCCGATATTTAAATGTACTTATATGTAATAGAAAATCATAAATATATTATTATCCATCCATATTTTTTTCTTCGCTTTATGCATAGGATCACCTGTCCATTGTGGCAGGTCGCCAGAGCATTGTTTTTTTATTTATTTACGTATGGTCTCTTCTTCGTGATCTATAAAAATGAGAGCTCACCCAGGAAAACTTTATTCCCTTGATTCTTGAATGATTTATTTCTGTATATGTGATAATCATAAAATGTAGTCACAAAATGAATGTAGTGAAAAAAACAATTTATTTTGTTTTAGACTTTAAAATCCACTTTTCAACCAAGCTAGCTAGTAAAGCACTTATGATGTAATAAAATGCTTTTAACCTGTTGAGAAAGCGTCCAATGAAACTTGACAGCAATAATTTTAAACATTATATACTTACTATACTTCAACACATACGTAAAATATAAACCAGCCAAGCCGTAAATCGGCTTGGCTGGTTTTATTTATATGAGCGACCATGTTTTATTTATATGACAAATAAAATCCTCAAATAGTAATAAAGTGAATTTTTATTTTAGCTTTTTTTGACGCCTTTTATTTAAGCCTATCATTTTAGACACACATTTGTAGATAATAAGTAGTTAGATATTCTTCAATACTTTTACTGACGATCCATTTGGTGTAATGGTTAAGACGTCAGCTAATACACCAAGGGAATCCGGAGGTATTACAAAAATTTGGAGGTCTAGGAGTTTCAATGTATAATGTGTAATTATTTACAAAAAAAAGGATATAAGAATGTTTATCCGTTGTTTAGTACCAATGTACATTAGGCTGATGCTTAATTTGATGCTAGACGACGCTGTGTGATTGGATATTCATTTAAATAATGAAATATTCTACTACTTTTTGAGAAATCAGCATACTTTTTCGTTTATAAAAACAACACCAACGTGTACAACTGAATAGAGCCGACCTACCTGTGCAATCTCCTTTCTCGTGCAGCAAAAGTTAACAAAGGTGACATTAACGAAGTCGGCTCCATAGCACACGGTGACTGTCTTCTCTTCGAGCGAACCCTGCGACCCTATCAGCACCACATTCCGGATTTTGGGGTCCTGCGAACAAACACAAGAAAATATATAAATTGTAAAAATATATCAAAACCTATCACATATAAATAAATATATGCCGAAGGATCAATCCAAGTCCAATAACTTATTTTTGTAGGATCATCTATTAAAACTGGAGTGTCTGTTTGTTATATAATAAAATAACCGGTTTTTACTACATGCATATGAATATAAATGTATACGGTACATACACCAAAATATTTTTTTTAAATATCTGTTTTTGTCCGCCCGTCCGCCTGTCTGTCTGTCTGTTAGTCTTTCTATGTGTATGTCTGTATGTCCGTCTGTCTATCTCTATGCCTGTTTGTTTCGAGGAATCTCTGACGCGGCTTGACCGATTTTCTCTGAACTTTTGATGGCAGGTAGCTGATGTAATAAGGAAAAACATAAGGTTCTTTTATTCCAGAAATAATCTTTTTATTTTACAAAAATTAAGTTATGTACCAGACGGCGTCAAGTTCAAAAGCGTGGGCTGCGCGCTCCAATGTGACTCAACAAAGCGATTTAAATATAATTTAATACGAAGTTAACTGACATCCGCTTAAACACATAGGCTTTACTGCGGGAATAATGTATACCACGGGTAGTACCGCGGGCACAGCCAGTATACTAATAAAGTTCAAATGATGTAAAGACAGCAATTATCTTTTGTACTCAAGCCAAAAGGAATATGAGAGCTGACAAGCTCTGGCATATAATTCCTTTAAACCATATCTTGCATATATGGTTTAAAGGACTGAGTCATTATCAATTGTCTTATAAAGGCCCTCATCGGTAAACAACTACTGTTGGCCACACAGATTTTTTCGGGGATAAAATTATCAGAAAATAAATAGATTTTACACTACTATCTTTACAATTCAATTAATTGGTAACTTTGTACACACATCTAAAAATCTTTTAACAACGCATATTTGATTTTAAGAATCACATCTTTCGATTGGTTAATCAGCTAATATAATATTCTATATATAATATGTATGTATTCACAAAAAAATAATTAAAGTATGTTTATCCGTTGTTTAGTACCTACCCATAATACAGGCTTCACGCTTAACTTGGGGCTAGATGACGCTGTGTGAATGTCAGTGGATATTTATTTAATTATTAATCAGCTTCTATCCGATTGCTTTAAACTGAAATGTTGACACTGCATTACATTACTACGAGGATGATTCATTGACACAAAGCCATGACGATCATCATTTGGCAAGGCTACCACATATCTTATTGTGAGCAATGATCTTTAATAAGAACTTACATTGTTAATAATGTTTACCGCTGAGAACACAATTTTAAGATATTTTACTAGTATCGTATGAAAACATATTTCAACAAGTTTACAAATATTGAAGTCTGACTGACAAATGAATATGAAGTGGTTATTAAATTTACATCTACAATTGAAGTTTGCTTTCAGGTGCCATATTACCACGGTAATATTACCGTGATTTAACTAATCCAGGAAGAAATACATGATGTTAAACAAGAACGTAAAATAATGACCAAAATTACGAAATATCTTAATAACAAAATTCACAAACAAATTAGGCAATTCATTTAGATATTTAAATTAAAAATACAACAACGTGTTTCTGAAAACAAAAAACTCGTGATTTGTTAATTAAATAAATATAATATAAATTTTTCGTCTCATTTGAAAATTAGCAGAAGATAACTGCAATAAAATGTTTGCGTCTAAACAAAATGTCTCTATGTGAAAATATGTTTCTCAATTGCTTAAAACGAATATCCATACAATATACAAACGTTTAAAAAACACACTTATCAACACTTTGACTCACACTCGCCGTAGCAGCATTCCCACATCCCCGGCAAATAGGAAGTCGATAAAACCCGATCCGTTCTAGTTTACACGTTCACACATCACATTGTAAGCTTTTACAACGCGATGAAAAAATTCAAAATGGAAATCAGAATCCAGTTCAAATTGCCAGTGGGCGGGCGACAGCTGTTTTACGATCGTTTAAAAAACTGGAAAAGCGCAGATTTTGCTGGTGTGAATTTGTTATTTTGATTCATTGCAACCGGTTAGTTATGTCACTTGTTATGAAAATAATAATTATAATTAGTTTGTTATTCGAATCGCTAATTAAGATGTTTACCACTTAATCATTCATTATGAAACACTGATCAACTTTCACCCAGACCAATTCAAACAGACATGTTCATGCACACAAATGTCTGTACTGCCCGGGAATCGAACTCGGAACCCTTGGTGTGGTAGTCGAAGTCGCAACCGCTACACCAAATGGGTCGTCAAAACATTTTTCGACTACATTTCAATCCTACTAAAATCTTGAAATAAATAGTTCTATTAAGACTTACATATTAAAACAAAGTCAGATTCATCACAACATCAGACAAAGGCTGGGTTTAATGTGAGATTACACAAGATACGCATAAATAGCATACAAACTACGCTTTGTGATTAAATGTCATCCCGTTGACATACATAAAGCGCCGGCCATGGGGGTAGATATACGAGTATACACACATACACATATAGATCTCATGAAATTAGGTTGATTTAATTAAGAGAACGCAATAAGAATTTCGATAAACATTACTCAAATTACCTCTAGAGTATTAAAACATGCGAAAAAAATATGAATTTCGACAAAAATTCCACTATTACAAACTGCCAGGCCGTTTTAAAGGGTATCTAGAAGGAAGGCCTATGGCAACCCCATTAACTCGATGAAACACAACTCAACACGCTCAACCTGAACTCTGAGGCCATGGTATCACTCTGGCAGAGCAGGCCTACTCGTGCCAAAGCATCGATCTCCTGTACTTAACAGATTTAACTACAAAATGTTAATTCTGGACAAGCGTCAAATCTATTAAAATTATGTTAAAACCAGGGCTCGCAAGATCCTCCATAAACCACGTCGTATTACAAAGCTAGTTGGCGGTAAAATTAGATAGTGCCACGACATATGTAGATGTTTTGCATTCCAACAAAACATGTATTATGTGTTGAATAAAACACACAGCGTTGGGTGAAGAAGCTGTCTATGAATTCCTCGATTTACAAAGAAAATAATACAAAACCTTACCAGAATTCCTTTGCTCACGTCTTACTTTCACAATTTCAACACTAGAGGGCGTCGCTTGTCGCGCTCTTACTTGTCATCTTGTCAAGTGTCATAGCGTCTTCACCACCAGCAAGAACTGTACTGGAACGCTGTGTGTTTTATTCAACACATAATACATGTTTTGTTGGAATGCAAAACATCTACATTATGTGTTTTTCTAAAACACACAGCGTTGGGTGAAGACGTGTTTGTTATCTGCTGGTGAAATTGGAAGACAAACGCTATGTGATCTGAAATGTTATTTTATTAATACTAATACATATTCAAATAAAATAACTCCTCCTGGCGGGGCACTCTCGTGTTCCCATGTTTTGTTGGAAGACCTTTATCCCATAATTATTGTCAAACATATTTAAAATCTTGAAAAATCAATAATAATATTTATTAAAGATTAATACTTAATAGAAGCTACTAACTAAATTTAATCAATTATGTTTCAACTAGTTTGAATCAATTTTGTGAGATTTTACAGTAATTAAACTCCATTTAGCAGAATGGTAGCTGACAATGTATCCAGTTTTATCTTTAGTTATGAAATTTAACTAAAATATTGTTCTTTCCCTAATCACTCTGTGAATTATGTAGTGTGCAGTAATTATTTAGCTGTTAAACATTATCATAAATCTAAAACCTCGTAACCCCTGCAGCTTTGCATGTAAAACTAACCCTTACTGGTTGGCTATTACTATTATTTTGATGTTGTCAACAAAATAACTCAATATTGCTATGAATCTTATGTCCTGGGATAGTAATTTGGCCCATTGAGCGCCGGGAATCCAGACACAATATAAAATCTATTGTGTCAGGCGCTGTAAGGCGTCATTAACCTTCTTAGTAAGTGGCTGAATCTGTTTTGGATGCAAATTCAATCCAAAATGTCATATCTGCATATTTGTCCATCTATAAACACGAGATCAGAACCATTAAAGTTCAAAGTGTTGGTTAATTTAAATAATAATACCAAAAAAGTGTATCATGAAACTTATTAATAACTTTTCTTTATCAGTGACTGGTGCTACTTGAGCTACCAAAGTAGGTACCTGAATGTATTTACAAAAACAAAAAATATTACCTCTTTCCTTCTGACTTCCACAAAACATGTCAGAAATAAACTTTTATACTGTCTTTATATAAGTAGTTATATATTGTCTAATGCAAAGTTGTGATATGGAAATGACCTGGCATGGAATTAAGTAGGTACTTCATTTTTGTCATAATATTATTTCCATTACACTGGGCAATCCACTGCCTGATTGCTGGCCATTAAAAGTAATTTATTGCATGATTTCTGGCTATAATATTCAATCAAATTAAATACTTACTAGTTTCCCCCTAATTTTCTCTGCCAGAAAGTTCATTTCTTTATTTGTATAAGTACTCACTCACATGCCAACAGTAAAGCAACTGTTTTAGTCATTAGTGTAGTCCACAACAACAGCTGACTCAAGCTTCCATGTCTAGGAGGTGTTGAATCCAATTTGAAGCTCCAATATTATAAACTCTTGCATTGTATAGCTTTGCTATTACTTGTGGAACAAGATTAGGTAGGAGCCAAAACAGGTCATATCAGCTATGGATGGCAGTTACATTAATGTTCTGAATCCGAACATAATTTCTAATAACATTGCTTCTTCTAGAAGCTAGCAATTATAATAAACACTGAAAGAAAATTTTATTTTGTTGCATGGGTCCCGACCCATACCCAGAATATGAGATTAAGATCTGTCATTCTGGTAACAATCTCCTGGAAAAAAGTCTGCAAATTAACCTTCCCGGAAGGTGTACTGCTGCCAACATCACTTTCAGCAAATCAATCAGATAGTTTTGTGGTAAGGCTTAACAAAAACCAAGCCTGGTGCCTCCTTTTATTATATATTCACTCAGAGACTTTACTTATTTAAAATAAATATGGATCTTAGTAAAAATGTCTCAAAATCTCCCTTTATACAAGTAGTAAACTTCGTTATTAAAATCGATAAACCTGAGGGGTATGACCCCTACAGGGATTCTCCCAAGCCCGCCCTGGGGTCTGTGGTGAGATATTCAGTTACTGGAGTTTTTTCGGCGAGGTTACATTAGTTGCCACTGACCCGAGCCACCAATACAACTCGTTCAAGGCATATACTGGTACAATAAGCTTTGCCAGTTATACAGTTCATGTGGTCTATATTGGCCAGAACTTTATTATTATAGTCGTAACACTCGTTTTTCTCTCATACTGCCATAGACAAACTGTTTGAAGAATATTTCAATCCATCTGAAATGTGTAGGTATTGCCTCTTATTCTTAATTTTGCAAAGTCCATTTGTCTACTTATTCACTGGCAATTATCATGTCCTTTAATTATTATTACTTTTTATGGAATGACCCTTGTTGTGTTCACACCACATTAAGAGTTGAACCTTACTATATCTTCTAGGTCTTGTTATAAGTATGAGAGTAATGTATAAGGAAACCCCGGCCTTTCCAAGGACTCACAGCTTCCGCAGCCTGAGCCACTTACTTGGATACAGTCCTGTAGGACTAGAGGTTAAGTGTTCAGATATACCAGAAAACAATAACCTCTTAAATAAAAGGATCTCCGCGATCCAGTCTGATACAGCTGCAAATTCATTGCAGTCAAAAGATAGGCCAATGGAAAAAGGGGTTGTATGCACCACTTTGTTAATGTAAGCCTGGGTAAGCTTCATCGAATAGTTCACTTATAGAGTCATATTTAAGCATTCAATTTTGAACCTGCAAATAACTTTTATCACCTGTACATATATACATGTTTATCACCATGTAATAATATCTGAAAATCCTGCGCTGAAGAAAATCAATTTTGGTAATAACAACCATTTTTGGTAAGAACAGAAATTGTCTTTTCCAAAAGTGAGTCTCCTTAAATCATTTGATATATGATAGCTGCTATTGTCTGTCTTATTTCAAGACTAATGTTTTAAATTGATTGGCAAGAGTTAAATTCAAATTGCCACCTTTCTTTATAAAGTATTGCACCACTTATATTGTTGTTGGGGACAACAACCCCACAATAGCAGACAATCCAACCTTAAAGGAGTTATGGGCTCTGCGACATTATTGGAAACATATTTTGTACCATAACCAATATGGTATAATTCAAATTCCAAAAATAACTCTTATGAAGTGTCAAAATAACCCAAAAGGGGCTGTTAGCACTAATTTATATTAATATTTCTTTTAAGATTTACATATAAAAGATTTCTTGAGATGAGTGCATTTAAACTTTCCAGTTTCATTATTTATTTATTATTATTTGTCATTATCATAAATCTCTAGATATTTGGGCCAAATTGTGGCCCAGTCCAGGCCAAAGTCAACAGAAGCGGCCCCTTTTTGAAGGTTTAATCTTAATCTAAGTTATACACAATACTTTTGATATAAAGGTGTACCTTTTTTAATTAAATTGTTTATTTAATTTAATATTGCTATGCCAGTGACTGTATGACTGGAAGCAAGCAATGTATCTCAGTGACAGATGAATGGATACATTTTTAGAGATACAATTCTCAGCAAACACTTGTGATATTCAATATAGAAAACACATTGTGATAAATAAACTTTAGGTATTATCTCACATAAATAAATAAACATTTATTTAATTTTCTGTTGGTGTTTAAATTTAAAGATTATATTCATCCATATGAATACTGGATTATTTGTTTATAATTAATATTCATTAGGGTATGCAACCCAAGATGATCTATGTTTTGAGTAAATCAATTGAGAAATATAAATATTATGTTCTAAGGCTTAGTGCCCAAGGGCTTTTTGCATACCTATTGATCAAAATCAGGATGGTATGAACTAGATCAATTCAGCAAGTGCTGTTTAGCTTAGTTATTGTTCACACACTCTGTGACAGTTCAAATGTTAAAAGCTCAGGACTGTTTTAATGAAATTGCTAAATCCAAAGTTGTAAGTGTAAATGTTTACAAGGCCTCAGTTACTAATGATACCAAATGGATTAACTGCAGAACTCAATTGTTCAGGCTATGTAACTTATCATTTTAAACAATTCTTAATAGATAACTGAATGATTTCATTGTTATCCTCATTATCCCACTAACAAGGCTCGAGCGTCAATGTACTTGGATTGGAAATAAAATATAAAATCTATGCCATAAATGTACAAATGGGTACGTTTGGTTCTGTGCTTCATCTTGATTACTCACGATTCATATTAAATTGAGTATAACATACCTGCAAAACGAATGTACAATGCAAGTACTTTTGGAATTTCACGCAAAGGGCGATAGATACTCGTTGCGACATGCGGTCGTCGTACTTAAAAAACGACGGTCCACCATCTTCAGAAAAATATGAATACTATCATCTTCAGAAGAATTTGAATGCTATCCTAAAACATCCACTGATCTGGAGGGTTTATTAGATGATCGCACACACTCTGAGCCTTTTTAACTTATTGTTACTCCATTTTGATACGTATTTTTTGTATCATTGTACTTATAAAACTTAATTGGAAAAATTCGACGTTTATCGTAAGGAAATTCATAAAACGCTATGACACTTGACAAGATGACAAGTAAGAGCGCGACAAGCGACGCCCTCTAGTGTTGAAATTGTGAAAGTAAGACGTGAGCAAGGAATTCTGGTAAGGTTTTGTATTATTTTATTTGTAAAATCGGAATTCATAGACAGCTTCTTCACCCAACGCTGTGTGTTTTAGAAAAACACATAATGGTTAATTTTGGGTCAACCGTGCATTATTCAGCTGAACAGTGAGTTAATTATTTTTTAATTTATGTTGTTGGATTATTATTAATGATCATAAAGCTTTTAATAAAACTAATGATTTAGTAAAATTAATTCATCACGCGTCACTGATGTGTTATTTTAGGAATATATTTAACAAAAATTGTTGTCTATTCGACACTTACAAATTTATTTATTGTTTTCAATATAATTTAAAAAGTATTTACATTTATTTTTATTATTATATTTAAAAGGATTTCGTAGAAGTAAATATGAACACACTAACTGCTCAACTCTATACCTAGAGGAAATGTATACAGACCCGATAGTTCATTTCGATGTTACAAATGTATTATGACGACTCGACAGTCACTAAAAATATAAATATTTGATTGATTCTAGATATTCTGGAAGATAGCTAGTTTATTCCGGATTTACATGGGACTGCACTTAAAAGTTATGCTCGTAAACTTTAGACATTTTCATTTATACCAACATTTTAATGGGATGGCTCTACTGTCATTTAAAATTTAAACAGTCTAGGGTTCTAGGTATTCTAGCCAGCTTATTTTAACTTATAACAGGGGAGTCTACTTACAAAAGTTATGTTTTTAGAGACTCTTTTTTATACAGATCAACTATTTAACAAGGCATCTTTATCAAATAACATAATATGCTGAGGGAGGCGTGCGTTTTGTACACTTTGAAACAACCGGTTTCTATAAAATCAACATTTGGATTGAATCAAGAACTTTGTTCTAGTAAAGCTGAGATTATTGACATCATGATTACATTATATGGTTGACCTTGACTTTGATTAACGACGATCAACTACGATTAATCAGCAATTTTTTAATTTCAAAATTTTGAGGTTTTTGCCCTCATAAACAGTTAAACATTGCAATTTCTCCAATTATTATCAATGTCATTATACCTAAGCGAAAAGAAGCGGACCGGGTCTTCTGGCGCAAAATGGGTGATCGCATTTTTATGTCCGGCTTTAGATTGAAGAGTGATCGAAGACACCGAAGCCACTTTCGGGGGTATCCTGCCAACTAGAGAACGAAGCTCTGGTGACCCGCCAACACGCACTGGACAAGCACGAGAAGGCGATTTTCCAACCATGGCAAATAATATAATGCGCCCCTTGGACCAAAGTTTTGCAAAAGGCCGCTGCACCAGACCGATGCACGGGTAATAAATAGCGTGATAATGATGACGTAAAGTATGTATTTTAAATGTCTACAGTATAAGTTTGTATTCATAACATAATTATAAAACATTTAGGTGATCGATAAAATATCTATGTCTATGACTCATTACGTTACAGAAATATACTTATTTTTATACGAACTTCGAAAGTTACATGAAAATCTGCATACTCGTATTAATAAATCGTTTCATTTGCATGTTCTATATTTGGCGACGAGAAAACCCTGGAATTACCTTTGGAACCTACGCGCCGAAACCCTAATCGATATTGCTAACATTACAAGATTTGCAGAAATCGAATTACATCATCAGTTAGATCACAGATAAGAGATTTCTTACTATCACTTTAATATTACGCCAAAATATACTTTTAGTAGCGGTGACGGCATATTAGAATACATCACCACCCATATTCTTCGCGCGGATGGCGGTTTCGAGACAAAAGAACAAAAACACAGAGGACTCTTCTCATTTCACCTAACCTTTGCTTTTGGCACAGCTATCTCCAACCCGCCTGCCAAGCGTGGAGATTGTATCAAATTTGTCAACCTAGTGGTTATTATTTATTTTTGGATGATTTACAGTTTCAAAATACACTATATTCAAGTATAACAATATGATAAGAGTACAGTACTAATCACCCTATACGGGTAAGATCGTGCCCCTCGGTGGGGACGTTTAATGAGCTGATGATGATGATGACTAATTACAAATCTCCACATATGAGTAATCAGATAACAAAAGTCATATTGAGGTAACCACAACTTACAATAAATATGTATTTAACCGAAGCTAATATTAATTAATATCATCAAGGTTCAAGAGCCTCAAAGTCCGATTTTGTCATTTGTCTTGCATCCTGACTGCATGAGCCAGGTGTCTTGAGAAAGTCTTCTGCGTAAGAACCTCAAATTCTTTCATATTATCCTGGTATAAAGTTATGCTTTGCATTATCGGTGTTCCTATTTGTCAATTTTGACAGTCGATGAAATTACTGGATACCGAATACCACCTTACTATTACCTTCCTTAAGTTTGCTTTCTTTAAAAACTGTAGCCCATTTACAGTCTCAATCCTTGCCAAAAGACAGAGATCTATTCCTCTTAGCTCAGAGAATATTTCAAGATTATAACAATATTTCCTATACCCACCACGAAGCATGTGAGCAATACAATTTATTGGATAAGTCGGGCGCTCCGACAAATTGGAGTCTGCCGGGGCCCATAAAGAACACGCTGAAACATCGCGCGATAATATCTACTTTTATTGCGTAGTGCTGTAACGAAAAATAAACCCCCTGCGAAGTATGAGGTCGAGTCACAAGATAGCTTTATTAATCTATAATACAATGTAATTACTTGATTAGTCCGATGTAGCTAATATTGTACAATGGATTTAAGATACGGTTACGTAAACATATGTATTGTCTGGAAGGCAATAGCAACGGAGGCATAACTGTATCAATCAATTAATTAACCATATACCCATTGTCCATTATAGGAGCGTCGGTGGCTCTTTGGGGTAGATAGACTGTTGCCTTCCTATCTGGAGAGTGCAGGTTCAAATCCAGCCACGTACACATGTATTTTCAAAAGATCATGAAAATATAAATGTACGTTTATCCGACGCTTTTACGGTGAAGGAAAACATCGTGAGGAAACCTGTGCGCGTCGAAATTCAGAAGTTGTGCGTGAAGTCGGCCAATCCGACTTGGGCCCGCTTGAACGACTTAGGCCTATACACCTTATTCGGGAAGGCTTGTACCCCAAGGTAATATCTATTGTAGGCCTCATGACAAGGGGATTAAGCCGTTATCCACGTTACTGATTGGTGGGTACTTATGCCTATAAATATAAGGCTCGGAGCTTTGAAATCCATGTACCTTCCAAACCTACGTATATTTTTCGGGCACCCATTCAACAAAAGACCGCTACGATAGTCGATTAACTTGCACGATGAACAATTGAACGCGCTAGCAACTTCACCAATGAGCCGTACTCACTATGAATATGCATCCCAAAATCCTGATTCATCATCAGCTTATTTAATGTCCCCACCGAGGGGCACGAGCCTAGGCAGGCTGCATAGGGTGTTTAGTCGCCTTAGTCGTCCACGCGGGCCCAGTGCGGGTTGGGCGACTTCACGCAGAACCTCTCCTCACGATGTTTTCCTTCACCGTAAGAGCGTCGGATAAAGTAGATATAATTTCGAAAATTCAAAATCCATTGATACGTGGCGGATTTTGAACTTCAGCCCTCCCGGTAGGAGGGCAACAGTCCATATTTTAAGCCACCGACGCTGATTGCTAATGGAGAATTGGAAACATGCAGTAAAGTATACAAATAACATAAATTAAACACATTGAGTTGTTTAACAATGTTCTTACATGATTAGGACATTGTTAAACAACTCAAAGCACTAGGACATATTTACTTTTGTTTGAAACCCTAAAGATTGAGGCCACGGCTCTGCCATACTTACTTGCCCCTAAATTTCGTAGGTTCTCTGAACTGACCTTTATCCATCACGCAGTCATTATACCACTTTCAACCAGATTAACCACCTCGCAACGATCTATTACTCTAATTGCATTGTTTATTACATATTTATAATCGATTCGTATTTGGGTTCACGGCCTTGTCACAATTCCCGTAGGTCAACGTACTCTTAATGTCAAACAATTAAACTGCAATCAAAATTCTTATTCAAATACAACTACTACTTTTTTCTAGTATTTGCGCACGGCCACTTAATATATAAATGAAAAGCAAAGGCATAAATGTTCTCAATAGCTACCAGGACTTTTAACCCGGATCAGTTCAACAATCCAATCTGGGTTAAAAGTCACAAAAATCTAACAAAACTAGTGGCAGTCACTTAAGGTTTGAGTTCCATGATGTATGACAAAAATGTAAAATGGTAAATGTGCTTCAAAAAGATACAAGAAAAATGGAAAATGTACTTGCATTTTCCATTTATTCAGTACAAAGTCTTTCATCAAAATTAATAATGCGAGATGTCAAAATACTCGCACAATTATGAGTTCTAATCTAGTGAAGTGGGTACATCAACCTTGCCCATGATCTATGATAAGATAGCACCAAATATAAGTAATGAAACACACGTAAATTAAGAGAGATAATACACAATTGAAAAGCATTATCGAATCTATAACGTCATTCAGGCTACAAGGTGATCAGGATCTAATTTTCAGTCAAACGATCAATCAGCCCACCTGCTAGTCAGTAGAAACTGTTATCTAGAAAAACACCAATCATATGAATAAATATCCTCAGACATACACAGCCCCCCCAAGCCCCAAACTAAGCATTTAGCCTGCAATATTGGTACCAACGGTAAAGGAAAAACATCGTGAGGAACCCTGCGAAGAGATTCAATGGTTGTGCGTGAGGTCGGCCAATCCGCAATGGCCCCGCGTGGACGACTAAGGCCTTTGTACTCTATACGGAAAGGCTCGTTCGCCTCGATTGGGACGTTTAATGAGCTGGTTATGATGGGTACTAAACATACTCATACACTTTTCTTTTTGTAAACACATCCATATTATACATAGAAACACCTAGACCATTACAAACAGACATGCTTCGTGCCGGAAACCTTGGTGTAGTAGCCGATGTCTTAACCATTACAACAAATAGTTCATAGAAATAGATGTCACAGTACCTACAGTGGCTATGTCAGTGTAGCACAAGTCTAAAATATAGTTATAAAAGTATTCAATAAATCAAGAAACGTTAAAAACGAAAGAAAATCCAAGTAAAACCATACCGACCGTTGTTAATGAAACTCAACAAACAAATTATTCATTTAAAATTAATTATCCACAAGATCAACAGTATTACAAATCGTAAATCTTAAGCTAATAAATGTCAGAAGGCAGTGACAGGTTTTCCTCAAATTAACTAATAACACCGTATCGATCGGCGTCAACAAACAAACTTAGAACCACGTTTACATTTATCTAGGATAAAAAATTTCTTCAACCAGCTTTTAAAATCTCGCTGTATTGCTATCGGAAGATTGGGCTGTAATCTACTACAATGCAGATTGGTGGGTGATAACGAATAGCAAACTTAGAAATGAATGGGGACCGAGGGCTTGACATGCCCTCGGAAGCACGGAATTTTATTTCTTTTCAGATAATTAGCGATTCAGCCTGGAACGTCCGAACTGGGAAAATCGCACAACCCTTGCATCACGCAGCCATCCAAACTCAACACGCAGCCCCCGGGCCTTACAGTTAGTTCTCTCGCTTTCTTCAATCTGTTGCAAATATGTCTCCACTATTTTGCGCCAGATATCCCAGTGCACTCTTTTTCTCATCCAGCCTTCACCTGCGACCTTTCGCAAATCGTCGGTCCATCGGGCCGGAGGGCGTCCTACGATACTAATTAACTCATTAATTAGTTTAAAAAATTAGCCAGCTAAATAAAATCCCTCGTTGATTTCGTTGAAAAGTAATTACATCGTTTGCTTAGAACGGCACTATAATATTTCCTCTGTTCAACACAATGGCAGTCCTGTCATTATTATTTTTTAATTACCACACCGCCACGGGCCACTGTCTACTACACTAAGGAACAATCCTTGCGTGGCTGATGAGAAGGACAACGCTCGAGGCGGTGCGGAAAGTACCGTTTCTTTGAAACGTTTAAACGTTAATTGAAGTCGGGAGATTGCCAAGAACACCGCGTGCTCTCGTAAATATCCGATTCAAATTCGAATTTAGAATAACGCAACCGTGCATTATGTGACGATGTATTTATTTATTCTGGGAATCATTGCAAAGGCGTTCTTTTTTTTTCATATTGTCGCGAGGTGCGGTGAATGAAACGATGTTTATATATAACGCGGTAAAGTAATAGTGCATTCACGTGCAAAGTGTCGAGTTCCCACGCCCCTATGTGCCAGATTTATTCATTTTATACTCGTAACCGTAGTATCTATTGTTAAGTGTTTAACAATTGTTCGTTTTAGAAATGTTTAAACTAAATTTACACATTTCATACAATACAGATTAGACGCTCATTGTTCATCATAAAATGATTTACAAAAATATATATATTAAGCTGAAATTTTTATTACGCATATGTACTTAACGTCGCACACTGTAGGGCACAGACCTTTTAATTTCCATATATTCCAACAGATTTTGAAGTATTTTAAAACCTATTTTTAGCCAGTTATAGTACGATTCACGAAAGATGACCACAAAAGGCGGCCTGCTGCGCAAGACGAAGGCTATTTTAATGATAGTGAAACCATAGAATTGTGAAATATTTAAAAAATGTCATGAGCGGAAATAAAATACAATAATTTTCGCCGTAGCCACCACCACACCTCAAAATTTACTAAAAAAAATTACTACAGCGCAGTGGTCATCTTTTGCCAATCATACTATAAGTATATACGTGTCAAAAGATTTATTATAATGAACAAGCTCACAATGCAAAACTTTATAATCTATGCAAACAGACTAACGAGTATGCCAGTTGCAATATTCTTCCTCCACTGCTAATTAACTTTCGCATAACAATCTCAAGTTCGCTACAAAGTTGCGGTAAAACTTTGATCAGTCTTACATCTTCCAACAATGAATCAATATTCATCAGCTTGTAAATATTGTCAAATAACAAGTTCGAACGTTCCTTGAATTTGAGTAAAAGCACAAAATTACTCGGGACATTTCAAAATCCATTTACATTATAACATGAAATTATCCTTTGAGGTGGGAACTAGCATATTGGAATATTAGATATTGCGAGAATGAGATTAAATACAACTAACACGAATATTTGTTGAATATTTAAGAAACATTTAGATACACAACGGGACATGCAAATGCTATTTTTTCCCGGAAATGTAATAATAAAATAAATAAATATTATATAATCTATTCAAGTAACACTTATACACATTTCATTTGTTTGAACTGAGAGCAGTATAGGGTGGTTACGCTGTTACAAGAGACGGCTCCTCCTCAAAATTACCATTTATTATTGCAAGTGTTTTAACATGCAGTTAAACATACTTATATACTATTTGTAAATATATACTTTTTTGTAAATATAAATATTATACATAGAAAACACCCAGACCAGTACAAACAGACATGTTCATTGTTCATGCACACTAATGTTATAACCCGGAACCCATGTTGTGATAGTCGACGTCTCAACCATTACAGCATATAGGTCGTCAATTGGTAGTCGTTTACACGCAATCTGGACTGACTAAAATCCCAGTCCACATTGGCTTAGAACCGCAGATGGGTTGAAGGCAATATGCTCTCGCCCAGTGAAGCTGTGAAGGCCATCTTCGGCCATCAGCAGTTACCAATTTAAAAAAAAGGAACCTAACACGCGTGGTGGATTACGGCTGTTGTAACTTGCAGTGAGACGTATTTTACAACCAACATTGATGTGAATCGCAGAAGCAAAATTATTAGTAGTTGAATACAGTATTGTTTACACCTGGGACTCGTCCTATTGAACTTTTTATATACAATTTATATTTTTACATTATACGAGCAATAAAAAGGCACACAACACTATTTATAAAGCTTTACTGTGGCTCTGGCAATAGTATCTGTACCTATAGCATGAAATGTGTAACGAAAGGGTCTATAGGCAAAGGTTACGGCTCGTACGTACCTATAAATAATATAGGCAAGGTATATATATAAATATATATACCTTTGCCTATAAATCTAGCGCAAAGTAATGTAAATTTGCTACAAATTACATTGTGCTTTATATAATGTTAGTTTTTCTCAGATGTGCTAGATTTTTTCAGGCCAGTAACAAATAATAAAATACAAAAACTAATAAAACAAATCATTTAAAGACGAAAATTAATTCACAACCAATCTAAATTTCTTCAAATTTACGACCCATTTGGTGTTGCGGTTGAGACGTCGACTGCAACACCAAGGTTTCCGGGTTCGATATCCGGCAGAACAAACATTGTGTGCAAGAACGTGTCTGTTTGTAATGGTCTGTGTTTTTCTATGTATAATATGTATGTATTTACAAAAATATATATATAAGAGTATGTTTATCCGTTGTTTAGTGCCCATAATACAGGCTTCACGCTTAACTTGGGGCTAGATGGCGCTGTGTGAATGTCAGTGGATATTTATTTATAAATTACATCCTCGTCAACATCACATCAACTCTGGCTTGTTTCAGGGGGCATAATTTTAGTTTAAAACAATTACAGGATTATACTTATTATGTAAGTGTATTGCGTCTTTTATTTGTTAATTAAGTTACTAGTGTACAAAATGTTAATTTACTTAATAGTGTTACTAGTATATAAAAAAAACATTTCATTAAATAATTCCATCCAATCCATTGTGCGTTAGGATAGATTAGCAAATGTTAATGTTCTTTACCAACAAGCCATGTAAAACAAACCATTCGAATTGCAATCGTGTATCGGTTAGGGGCTGACGAACCGGTCGCCGTGTTTCCGGAACATCGTTACCTTGAACTTATGAAGACGGCTAGGAAGGCGTGCCTCTCCATTGAATGACCTAACTATTTACTGTTATGAAAACTCGTATGATTGCATATAATCACTTATATTTGTGAAATACCATTAATATATCGATAAAGTACCGATGGCTAGTGCGTTCTCTTGTAAATTGAAGTATTCTCAAACTTTTAATTAAAATGACGGAGCACCTAAATATATCTAAATAACCCTATGGACAGCCTATAATCTGGAAGACAGATGTCATATGTAATTAAAGCATTTGATGGACACTCATTAAAAAAACATAATCAACTGAACTTTATGACAAATGACGGTGCACTCATTAACCCAGAACCCCGCAAACTTGCCAGTGTGCCGCCGTATTATTTCTGTCGTCAGTTCTAAGAAAAGCAGACGCAGATTAAATTTCTTATTTATTATCAATACACTACTCAAATATGTTTTATGACATGTAATAAATATTTTAAAATATAATTTTACACTTGATAACCAGCATCCATACTAATATATACATGTGAAAGTGTGTCTATTTGTACGTCTTTCACGACAAAACGAAAAGACAAATAGACGTGATTTTAAGGGAGTGATAGTTGAAAGTATGGCTCACTAGCCAAAAAAGGAAAAATGTCACTACATAGGCTTCTTTTTGTCTAATTATAACACCCCACTTTCATAAAATGGGTTGTTATAAATATATAAATACTGTATGTACTGTCAGAGTTACTTAATGTAACGAAATACAAATTATTTGATAATATGATAATAATGAACGACTTTGTATTTTTTCTTTTGACACAATAAATATTTAGACTTGCTTTAGTAGTAGGGTAGTGTCAATAGTAGTAGACCTGTGAAGAATAATTTATATACAGTTTAGAAATGGCAAATAATAATTTCCCCTTTAACTGGAATTCCAGTTCTCCGTGCATAACAAACTATAAAATATAAAACACGTGTACAAAGCTACATTGTTTTATCAAAACCGGCCAAGTGCGAATCGGACTCGCCCTTGGTAGGTTCCGCAGCAGCAAGTAACATAAAATTTAAAATATTTTTTATTTACTTAGGCATCACACGTGTGAGTTCGATGAAAAATATGCTTTTTTAAGTTTCAGTTTAATGTACAGAGACCCCCAAAAACGTTTTCTGTTTCTTGTTTAAACCTTATAGTGGTTAACAAAATACATATACGTACAATGTTTGAACACTGTAGTGATAATAGTTTCGGGGACCAAAGGTTGTGACATAAGGACGGACAGACAGACATGACGTATCTATAAGGGTTCCGTTTTCGCCATTTGGCTACGGAACCCGATGAAAACACACGAGAAACGCACGTATGTCATCGTAATATAATAAATACATTACAAGTTATACCAAATGCCTCTTATTTTACCACGCTTTGCGCTTATAGTTACTAGGTGGTAGACTCGATACTGAGTCGTCTAGGTAGGTACCACCGCAGTGCCAGATATCATCCCGTCAAACAGGAGTGTTATGCACTTTTGTGTTTCGGGATGAGGGCACTGTAGCTAGTGAAATTACCGAGTATAAGAGACCTAACAACTGTTGTCTCGGGTGACGGGCGTAGTGCGGCGTTGATGGAGGATAATAACTGTCTATCAGTTGTTGGTCTCCTTTAATGCCGCTCTGTCATGGTCTGGCGTATCACTTACCATCAGGTGAGCGTCCAGACCGACAGACATAAAAAAGGAACTCTAAAAAACTTATAGATTTTAAACACTATTATATTCGTAGTATTCACTGCGATTTCAACTATCGGCGATAATGTAATATAAATACAAACAAACGAAATATACGATAAGCTGTAACGAAACGACACGGTCGGTGCATTGTTTCGAGGGCGCCTGCAAATTGTTGCACACACAGCGAAAATACAAAAAAAAATAGATTAAAATAAATGTTTTATTATATTGATAACCATTTATTTTTTTTAGGATTCGATCCTAGTGCTGTACAAACATTTGTACATGACCATATCTGTTTGTATTCTGTACTATGTACGCATTTTAAGAAAAAGTAATCTAAATCGGGACTTAATTACTTATAGCGTTGTGAGAATTTCTGTGTATATTCATTTATTTGGATGGGAGTCAACAATAAACATTAAAAAACATAAATAACATAAATATTAAAAAACATTATCAGATCTTTTTACTAAATTATGATTAAATACAGAAATATGTTAAAAAAGACAATCCAACAACAAATTACACATAATTCAAGTTATTTGTAACAAAACAGAAATCTATATTGCTTAATATATTCCTTTTTAAGATTTTTTTAAATAAGTATTTTATTGTAACAAATCGCGCATATTTTTAACAAAATATAAATAAGGCAAAAAGTGAGTCTTACAACTTCAAACAATACACAAAATCATTAATTTGGTACTAAGGCTGACAATACACGGGCGCATATCCGACACTCCAGCATACCCCCAATTCAATCATCGCAGAATCCAGAAAATCTGGCATCCAATGCCGTTGAAATGTCTGCACGAATGCGCCAAACCAACGGATCGCATTGTTCAAAACCAGGGCTGCCATCATCTAAATATCGACTTTTTATGTAATGGCAGCGTTGATTAAACTCCTGGACATTTTATCAAAATATTATTTTTCCCCGGACACCTCTGAAAAAGTATTTTTGCAACATGATAAAAACATTGTAATATTTTTAAAACTACCTACTTTAAACAGCTTATTATTTAAATACTATGTAATTACAACAAATATTAAAATTTTGCTGAGCCTCCTTGAATGTGGGCATTGTAACACCATATAAACACGGCAAAAATCCCGGTTACATGTCGAAATATTGTATTTTCCTGGACACCTCAGAAATGTATATTTTGCAACAATAATCAATACATATCTACATGGTTTTTTACAAAATTATATTTGTAATTAGAATCGAAGTACATTAGAATCTGCAATAAATAATAAACATATTAAATTATTTTGCCAAACCATATCGAATGCGAGTATTGAGGATACATTTTTGACTAAGATTTATGAAATTTATAAAAAAAAAGCATGACAAAAATGACCGGATTAACCCCAATACTTTCAAAAACCCCTGCCGAATCGACATATATGCCAACAGAAGTGGGTTTCACTCGATACTCAAACTAGGACAAATCCAGGAAAATCGGACGCATGGCAGCCCTATTCAAAACCGTATCGGCCGCCCTACATAATTAATCTGGCC
>PQWD01004696.1:0-11800 GCA_019425675.1 Leucinodes orbonalis | reverse complement strand
GTGATAGCATCGAGCGGCCAAATGTCAGTTTGGGTTCCATTAGGGAAGCTTTGATTGTTTTACGGAAGGATCGCCGAGGAACTTTCGGAAAAACTGCTCAACTTGTCTTCCGTAGCATTGAATCATTTTTCAACGATCAGTTCAATCAGCCTACAATGTTCTAACTAACATGGTTGGGTGCGATTCGCAATCACGACATGAAGAAAAATAACAAGGAGAATAGAGATGCATATGATTATTGGTCACAACTCTCTATTAAATTATTTTTAAAAACTACTATAATTGTTCCATCAAAAGAAGATCAGACGTTAATGAAGACTTAAAGGCAATGCGAAAATTGAAACTTAGCTCTTGAGCATTACATTCAAACTCGTAACAAGTTAAAGGAAAAATACAAAAGCCCGGCGCTGTATCTATTGAGCGCAAATAGTCTAGCTTCAATATGTTCTAGACATTGGTATGGCCATGAAGAGGTAATGTCCATAAGGCTGCAAAGCAAATGCACGACAAAATGAGGCTCTGTTCATCTTGGCTTGATTCATGAATATTGGAAAACCAATTTGCAGTTTCACGCTAAAATATCTCAGGATGATACCAATCAAAATAATATGAAACTTTGCCAAAGAGCACTAGCTTTCGAATATTACGCACAAAAGGTACAGGCGACTCCATGCAAATGTTAACATCGAAGAACCAAAACCTCTTACTAGCTTTCCTTTTAAATCTACAATCGGATTTAATATCATAGTTTCAGAACGTTGCTCTTTAAAGAATTCATCACCCATGGTGTTAATGTAAGGTACGACTGCAGGTAATTAAGACCAGCACATAAAGAATTTGAATAAATTACTAGAGACTGACTAAATACTCACATGTCGAAAATTAACATCTTTGGGTGATACCGAAAATTGCAGCTATTTAACATCCGATGACCTGTAAATAAGCTCAATTGCTCAGCTCCAAGAGAATTGGTACTCCCCTACTCCGATATAATTTACTTACTTCTCAGGTCCTTAGCCGTAAAATAGTATAATATGGCGTTTATGACCGTGCGAGCTCGTCCGACGACGTATGACAGCATACTTAATAAATTACAAGTAGCCGCGCCTTGCAATTTTCGCGCCAAAGCGACCGAGCCGTAAAATAATACACGACACTTATAGCTTCATATCATGAAACATCTTGAGCGCGGGCGCGACATATTCACGTCACTAAAACAAAACTCCCTACCAACTAATACAATGAACCATTGTACTAGTTGCTACATACAGCCTGGAGACCTTATGATAACTCTGTTATAATTTATGTAATGTTTATCTAAGATGAACATAATATATCATAGTAGAGACTATGTGCTAAAGCTATATATATAGCTATAAAATAAATACTCACTGAGGATATGTCCCCACAAACTACATTTTCTATTTCTTTCCGCGATATCTTTGAGCAGGTAAATATTTTATAGCAACAAATTGAAATTTAATTATTTATTGTTATTAAAACGGTTATGTTTACATAATATTCTCAAACATGCTATACATGTTTTTAGTAAAGAGTGATAATCTAGTTTTTATGTTTGCAATTGTAACTTTAATATTCTTTCTTTGGTTATACATAAGTTGTTGTGTATGCCATGAAGAAATAAAAAAAATACTACAGACAATCCTAATGAAAACAAAATGAATTAGTCAATGTTTTGACATTTATTACTGCATATGTTAACACAACATATTTTATCATTGGTATTGATTAACTCAAACTGTGATGATTCAACCACCCAATTAACTATTGATAATATTTTTGTCACTGTGATACCTAACCCGACTTCCATTCATACTTTTATATAGATAACATTGAACAGACTGCTTAGCTAGACCATGCCATATCAACACAATTGTAATTGATGTGTAAGTGGTTAGTAATT
The DNA here is from genome assembly GCA_019425675.1 of Leucinodes orbonalis. Lineage (NCBI taxonomy): Eukaryota > Metazoa > Arthropoda > Insecta > Lepidoptera > Crambidae > Leucinodes > Leucinodes orbonalis. The sequence continues at coordinate 9,876 of PQWD01004696.1, read as the reverse complement.
GATCTTGATGCCCGAGAGTGATGTGATTTGTCCACCCAGAGTATTATTAAATTACTTGACTGATGAATCATTTCATCGTAATTCTTTAATCGCCATCAAATTTACAATGCATTTTTTTGCAAGGCTTTTTTTACTGATGTGACCTTGTTGTTAAATGATCTTGTATTATTGGCATAGATTTGCAAGGCTAATAGCAATCCCTCATCACTCAACAATAATAATAAAAAGTTTTTAAACTTAAATACCTACATTTTCATAAACATTCCTACTGTCAAAACAAACAGCCAGTCCAGAAAATTGCTACTGTAATTGAAAGCACTCATGTTCTAATATGGCTTCTTAATTTTGAGCATTAGAAATACATAAAAATCTATTCAAATTTTAATATAAAATGGAAATAAATCACCAAATGAAAAAAAATAAAGGAGTATTTGAGAACAGAACAAGCTGCTCATCTTCTTAATTTTTTTATAATTGCATGCAATTACATCTAACAAATTTGCTAAAAATTAAAATATTTGTAAATGCAAAAATTGTATTAATAATAAATAACACAGAATAACATTCATTTTATAGAACCATGAACAGAATGGATTAAGAATCAAGAATGAAGAGTAATAAATGGAGCAATGCAGCAGAAATAGGTAGTTTTTTTTTCGAACTGACTACTGCTGTTGGCCGCAGATGGCCTTTACAGCTTCACCGGGCAAGTGGCGAGCGCAGATGGCTCTCAGCCTAATATTTACTTAATATTTAGAAACGGGTAGTACTAAATCAATAATTCTATGGTAAGAAGACTCACTTTTACTTTGGCATGAGCACCGGTCCTGACATCTCTGATGGTGGCAATGTCCAGCAGTTCCACTTCCATGTTCTGGTCTGTCCAGTAAATGTAGAACCCTTTGGGGTCCACCCGCAGGGTGACCGGAAGACCAGTGCCGGAATCCTATTGGAAATTTACAAGTTAACAACATATTTTATTTTATCTATATTAGGCTGGAAAGCTTTATTTGAGGTATACATTATTGAAATTCCATTAGATTTTTATATTTAAGCACTTATTCTTCATAACCATGCCAGATGTGTAATATACTCAAACATTAATAACTATATTTGCCACCATGTGAATTTACTCATTTTTAATTTTGTTTAAAATTTATTATGAGCACTTATGTTTGTAAATAACTTTATCTAGTAAACTAATATTTGGTGGTAAGTATTATAAAAAAAGTAAGTAGGCAAGACATTTTTCAATGTTAATTAGAAATATTTTATAAAAACATGTAAAGTTTTTATTTGAGATCAAATAATTGGATATGTGAATATGCTATTTCGACTAAAATACCTGCATAAACAATTTTATTCCATGGTTTGTAGTTATTTACAGCTGGTCTCCTTTCTTTGATTTTTAAATCATAACAATTTCTAAAAAGCATATTGTAGTAATATTGTATACATAAGATGTACAATGATTGCCAAAAATTCTTGTTCTTTTTATTTCAACTGAATATGAGCACAAATACCTCATCCCACTTGATGAATTTTTCTCCTTCCTGCAAAGCCTTCGGCACTTCTATCGGCTTCAGGCTAATATTAGCTGACTTCGAACTCGAACTCATCGTGAACAACAAACAAAATTATACAGAAATAATAACACAATCGCGAACAAAATCCGTCATCTTCCTCTTTTAAGCACAAATATATCCACGAAACCTATTGGCGTTACACTTGTAAGATGCACACTCCGAAAATGCGAACCGGTCACAATATGACGGTAAATAAATAAAAACTAACAATAATATCAGAGTTCATCATTATTTTAACTCCTAATTACTGACAAACGATGAATATCCCGACATATTACTCGGTGCACCCACCAAAAACTGAATGAATGTCAAAACGTATGATCAGAAATAGTGATGTATAGTATACATATCGATACTAAGTACATATTACGTGTATCGATAACAGCATCATTGTCTTCAGTTAATTTGACACAACAAAGTTTATTTCAGACTGCTAAACAACAAAAACACATAAATATTAGGCAGAATAATAGTCGTTTCTGCTTAATTTTTTAAATGCTTTTCCTTCGTATTGGATTCAACAGCTTTTTATTTCTTTTTAGTCAATTATTAAATCAAAAATTAAAACGATAGATGAAGTAGTTTCAAAGAAACAGCGCGATTAATAATGATAAATATTTGTTTGCTTAGAGCACCTAATAATTAGGTAATCTTTTATCGATATTTTACAGTTATTGTAATGGAATACAAAGTGCTGGTTGAAAGTTTGGGCAAAAAAAAATATTTTGGGTAAATATAACATTGTTTTGTTATAAAATAAATCTGTGGATTTTTTATAAAGATACAATTCAGTACATATTTGGATTTTAAAAATATTTTATAAAAAATCCTTTCAATGGAACATGATTACACTGACGTTTTGCGTTTTACTCCATCTGACTATTGTCTTTTAAATAATATTTGTATAATATAACTTAAGCCTAAAATATCAAATTAAAGTAAACTTTACAACTTTAATGACATCCAATGAAAGTGATTTTGTTAAATTTGTGGAATGAACTTATAATTATAAAGTTTTTGTTTTACGAATTTCATTTGGAACAACGAAACTGATTGTCAGTGCTGCCAGATGGGTATTAACACGAATTATGGTAATCTTTCTTACAAGATAATAAGAGGCTATAATATTTCGTTAGTTATAGGTAGTGAACGCGGCTTTATATATATTTTTTAGTATAATACAAAATTTTTTGATAATATTTCAACAAACAACTGTACATTTGCATCCTTATATTCAAATAGTATCATTCTTTTGATTTAAATTATTGATATAATTAGTATAAATTTGATTAGTATGACGAAGTAATGACTTTTTAAATTTGTTTAAAATTTTCCGCTGTGTTGCGGGCAGGTTACTTTAGAGAAAAAGTTCTGGCAGCCCTGCTGAATGCTTAATGACATTTAGTCAAATTTGACAAAATCATATCGGAAAAACCGATTCTGAGTGTTTTTTCAACAATTAAAGAAAATATAAATCAAATTAACAGGTTTCGTTAACTTTGAAGCATAATGACGGAGTTAAAAACCTGAAGTTGTGGAGGAAACTAAACATGAAATAGTCCTCGAAAAAGAGTTCGTCACCGCAAGAAACAATTGTATGAAAATACTAAACAAATGGAGTTTTATTTAGTGATGCTAATTTAACTAAGGATAGGTTTTTAGGGGATTTGGTTAAAACCGATCCCTATGTACCACTAGAAACTTTTCTGAAATTTAATAAAATTCGTTCTTTATCAACTGACTTAAATGATATAGCTAAAGCTATGAAGAATTCCACTTTGCTAGAACTTTCAGAAGACAGACTAAAGGTAAGTAGGATTTACATACTGTTTTGAATGCTATATGATCACATTCAAGCATGGAAGGTGATGAGAACTTACATTATATTATATATGAAATTGAATTACTTTACCCAAATAAAAATACTTGTAGAAATTCTGCCTACGATTGAGTATATTTGGCTCTGCATGTGTCTATTATTAGAAATTTATATAAATTCTTAAATTTCAGGTCAGGAGAAAGACTCCAGTTTTACCATATGATGCTGATGCAAGGACTGTATATGTAGAGTCAATTCCAGTGACAGCAAGCCGTGAATGGCTTGAGAAAGTGTTTTCTGATTTTGGACATGTTGCTTACATATCTGCCAAAATTTAAGAACTCTCAAAAATTAAGGTAGGGCTGATAACAATAAAATTATTAGATGTATAATAACAAATAAATGTCAACCAAAAATGTCTGAGCTGTTTTACACATCATCATCATCATCATCAGCCAACATTCGTCCACTGCTGAACATAGGCCTCCCCAAAGAGCACAACCATCCCGATCCTGAGCAGCCCGCATCCATCTCCATCCTCCGGATCGTCTAGAGACATGGCCAGCCCAATTCCACATACATAATACATACACATACCTGTAGTTATTGTTATATTTATAAAACAAAATTATTCATTAATATTTTGACCTTTGCTTGTCATTAAAGCGATTGTGCATCTAGTTACGTATGGGTATTTTTAAGTTTTTTTTTTAACATGACATTACAGTCTATTTTGCCCTCTCACCTGTAGTGAAAGGTTTTAACATAAACTTCACTATTAACAGGTGGGTTGGGGATAGTACTAATTAGGTTTGGTTATGAGAGAGTGCTGCTTCCCATTATCTTCTGAATGCTTAGTACTTCATAAAACTCCCATGGGAAGATTAAGGCTAGTGAGTATTGAGTTCTAATCTTCTTTCACCACAGGGCATTAGATTACTAAATGTATAATTGAATGTATGTAATACCAATAAGGTGAAAAGTGGTATCTGTGGTCGAATATCAAATAGTGAAATGATGTTATGACTGTGATTTAGTATGTGTAACTTTTTTCAGGGATATGCTTTCATAGAGTTTGATAAGCCAGAAGATGCTCAAAAATGCATTGGTACATTCACTAAAATGGGCTGCAAGTTGCCCACATGCATGCCTCCTGAAGACCTGTCTTCAATCAAAATGTTCTCAGTAGAAGAGCCTGTGGAAGAACCAGCTGAAAAAAAAGAAGACAAAGATGAGTATGAACCACCAAAGAAGAAGACTAAAAAGAAAGAAAAGAAGACACACAAGAACTTGGAACTAAAACTAGTCAGCGAGTCAGATCTTGAGAAGACAATAGACACACCTAGTGTAAGTATTTAACTAAACATTTTTAATACCCCTGGGCTCAAGTCGTATTTAAAAATAAGATGTGCTTGCTTAAACATGCAACTGACTATAGAATATAAAAAGGTGATTCATGTTTGCACTTAAAAATAATGAATGTAATTTTTCTATATAGTATGGGGTACTATCTATTTATAAATTATCTACTCTCGGCTCTTAGTGATAGAAGTAATAGCATAATTATTACTTTAGTAATAAAATATTCAATATTTTATTTTCAGGATGAAAGTAAAAGCTTGGTATCCACTCCAACAGAAGTAAGTTATAACATGAATAAGGTTCTGTTATTTTTCTCTGATATCATTGAATTTTAAAGTTTACTACATTATTACAGGAAAACAAGGTTATAGATATGGAATCCAAAGATGAACTGACTAGCCAAGATGAGAAAGTCAATCCAGATGGTGTAAGGAAAAAGAAGACCAGAAAACGGACAGCAAAAGAAAGAAGTAAAGCAAAGAACATACTGAACAAGAATGAAGCTCCTAAAGGTGCTCTGTGGGGTCTTCAAGTTCTGCCGAAGTCTGAATGGAAGTCGTTAAGAAATAAATATTTAAATTTGCAGCGAAAGTATATGAAAGAGATCAAAGCCAATTCGCAAAACAAAAAGTATATGTATTCTAGTATTCCGGATCCAGCTGCTGCTCCAGTTGAAGTTGAAACTGGTGAGTAATAATTAATTCATCAATCCATCAGACTTACCGTTGATAAGATTATTTCACCTGTTTTTAGAATATATCTCAATTGCATCATATGTTGCTGCTTTTGTTAAGTAGTGCCTGTTTGTTATATTGAAATAACCATTCCCTTTCTTCATGTATATGTATATGATACATACATCAATTTTTTTTTTTAATTTTTGTCTGTCTGTTTCGGGTAATAATCTCTGAAATGGCTGAACTGATTTGGAGGGGACTTTTTTAGCAGCTAAGTGATCTAATAAAAAAAACATAATCTACTTTTTTCGAAAAAACCTATTTATTTAGACAAATAAAGGAATGTTGTTCTGCGCGGCAGCAAACGTCGCGTGAGCTTAACGTGACTTAATGGAGAGATTTTATCAAAATTTGGTATGAAGTTAGCTGACTACCGGGATAAACACATTTATGCGGGAGAATATCTTATACCGCGCGAAACACTGTAGGGCATAGCTAGTATTAAATAACTAAAATTATTTATAATTTATTCTATGACATTTATAATTTCAGCTATTCCCACTGAAACAGAAAATGCAAAGAGTACTGAGACATTTGAAAGAATACCAGGAGTATTTGTGAAGGAGGTTTTGCCTGAACCATGTTTGGATATCAGGGAAATCAAAAGAACTGTGAGTAATCTTTATGTTGCTATACTCTCTCTCTCTCCCACACTTCATTGTGATGCATTGCTGCAAATAATGAAGATCTATTTCCTGATGATGTCTAAGCAGGCCATTTGCCTTAGTTGCAAAATTTATAAGTGCTCTGCACTAGCTTCCTACTGTGACGGATGCAATTGTTGTGTGAAACAACATTATTTTAAAATTGTAATTTTTTTAAATTAAAATATATTTTTAAATTTTAGACGACCCATGTGGTGAAATAAGGTTAGGATGCTCTTACACCAATGTTCTGGTTCATTCCCTGGGAAGACAAGTGTGTGTGTGCATTAATATGTCCGTTTTTTTGGTCTGGGTGTGTTCTATGTAAATATTATGTATTTACAAAACAAATAGATATAGTATGTTTAATGTGTTGTGTAAGTACCCAGATTTAATAATATATACTATACAGATGATGCATCCCATACTGCAAAAACGTGACCATCTACGGAAGCTATTTGAGGAAGCTATTTTTAACTCACTTTATTCTCACTAGATGCCACTAGGTCCGTGACTAGGTGCTTATAGCAAGATTCGCGTAGACAGATTAAACTGATATTTGAAAATCCGATAGGTGGCGTAAAAACACAGCTATTAATTAATCACAGTTCTAAATAAGGACGGCAACAGCGCATTTATTGTTTATTCTTACGGCGCGTGCGCTTTGACAGAGCGGCAACGTCGCGCGTTAGTGCGCTCTTCCGAATCCGATCCGACTAAAATGTAATTTCTCAAACCAAACATTTTGATAGGCATAGGTAGGTATCTATGTATATTTGACGCGCGCGTCGTGCGTGGCGTGTGTAGTATTGTGCAAATTTAATTGCAATTAAGAATTGATTAATTGTGACGTTGCAATTAAACAATGAATTTATTGTTGATTGTGAACCAATAACAAATGAATTTCCAGGTTTTTTAATTAAACTTTTATTAAATAAATATTACTCATTATTATTTCAAAAATATAGAATATTATATAGAATTGAGCAGTAAGCCGTTGGTTCCAGGTGGGGGTTATTAGAGGAGGCTCTTATTATATATTAATAAATATCCACTGATATACACACAGCGCCATCTTGCCGCAAGTTAAGCGTGAAGCCTGTATTATGTATGAGTTCTAAACATACTTATACACTTTTCTTGTAAATAATATAAAAGCCAGATATTTTGTGAACGAAAAGCATCTTATATGTAGGTATATAGCCGCAAGAGCGGTCTTGAATGGAAGCCATCAACGGCGACGATATATTTATCAAAGGACAAAGGATACAAACATAAGGACTTAAGCGCCGTGCAAGACGCGTCACTTACGCGTTTTCTTCAAAATACTTATTAGTGTTTTGAATCAATGGTCACTTATTCCACACTTGTAATGTTTTTTATGTTTTTGTTATATTTAGTTTTCGACACTATATTAAATTGCGTTTTTAATTTGCTAAGGAACTGATATAATTTATTTTTATCACTATCAATACCGGTGAACTGAATTTATTTTTGAAGACGGAAAGTAAAGGTAGGCTCTTCGTTCCAGCGTTAGGACGGTAACTTATTTATGCATATCAATATATATGCGGTACTACATATTATGCCAAAATAACAATGTTTAAAATTTTTGTCGGACTGTCAGTTTGTTCCGGGTAATCTGTGAAACGGCTTGACGTATTTGGACGGGACTTTTTTTGGCAGGTAGCTGATGTAATAAGGAAAAACAGGGGCTGCTTTTGAACCGACTTAAAAAAAGGAGGTTACTCGATTCGACCTTGGCAAAAAAACGGAACCCTTATAAATTCGTCAAGTCTGTCTGTCTGTCCGTCCGTATGTCATATCCTTTTTTCTCCGAAACTATAAGAACTACACTATTCAAACTTTGTAGATATATGTATTCTGTGAACCGCTATAAGGTTTTTACAAGAAACTTGAAAAAATATTAATATATTTTGGGGTTTCCATACAGTGAACTGAAAAAAAATTTTTTTCATCGACCCCCCGTTTGGTGTATCAATGTGTATAGATCTTGAAAAATGGTATCGAGGTTTCTAATATCATTTTTATAACTTGAATATTTTGCGCGAGAGACATTTTCAAAGTTGAAAAAAGTGTGTTAGAAATTCGAGGAGGGCTCTAATTTCTAAACTATGGGTTGATAAAATAAAAAATGATGTACATAACCATAAAATCTGACAATCAAATTTAGTTTAAGCGATTTCTGATGTGAAGTTTTTTTATACGTCATAAATGGTGAACCACTATTTTCTCATAATAAAGCTGTAGTAGGTGCCTAAGTAAATAAATAATATTTTATTCTATGTAACTTACTGCTGCGGAACCCACCACTATGCGACTCGCGCTTGCCCAATTTTTTTACGTTTGTTCGCATATATCTTCGTCGTTTATGAACTGATTTTATGATTATTTTTTTGTTGGAAAGAGGATAGTCCAGAGGTGGTTCCAAGATAAGGAAATAAGGGTTTGATGAGTGGTGACCAGAGAAATTGAACATTAAAAATCGACTCATATCAACTACTACTTCATGTAATCATGACAGATGTTTATTTGAGTGATTATTTTTATTAGGAATCCCTCATTCACTCACTTATTCTCAAAAATTTTCAGACAAAAAATACAGACTTCAAACTGAAAATCTACAGAGATATGTTTAGCCAAATAGAAATGCTTAAATAATTCTTCATAATTTTTATGTCGGTGCCAAACAAACTACCTACCTATATTAAATTATAAAGCTGAAGAGTGCGTTTGGCTCCGACATCAAAATTATGAAAGAATTATTTAACCATTTCTATCTGGCTAAAATTTATTTTTAGTTTTAAATCGGTATTTTTTTTCCTCAAAGTTCAAAAAACGTAGCCAAGTCGTTTTTGTAGTTTTAACGATAAATTTAAGCAGAAGCAAGTTTTAAGAAGTACAAAAAAGTAAGAATAAAATTTAAAACTTTTAGTTGAGTTGCGTTTAGTTCGACCCATCTAACATGCAATTTTTTTTGATTGCACTGCATATTTCATGTTTTTATTATTCCCATTTACAATTCATAAGTAGTCTTTTTATCAGTGTATGAACACACACACAAAAACAATTTGTTATTAAAAACATTATAATAGAAAAGCTGATTCAACACATCTAATAACACATTAACTGTGATAAAATTAAACGCAGTTTGCTCGCTCAAAGTGTACACGTGCAAGCGCCATCTATTAACTTTTTTTTTTGTTGCTGCAACCGTGCTTTCGATAATTGTGGTGGTTCCTTTTACTGCCGTTACCGGTACTGTCGCAAATCTTTAAAAAACTTTTATTTATTAGTAAAAAATGTTTTTTATATGATTGTTGATTGAATTAAGGAAAATATAGATTTTAGGAATAATAATTATTTGATAATATTGCATTTTAAAGTGTAAGCAAGATAAACTGATACAAGTAACGCCATCTATCGAAACTTCGTAGGAAGCTCACGGACAATATTAGGCGATGGACCCGTGGTAGTACCCATATAACAACAAGGGAAATTATCAGTTTGGGACTAGATGGCGTTGTTTAAATTTCAGTAGATGTTAATTTCACTATTTTAAAATTAAGTAAATGTTTATGTTTACAGGTGGAAAGTAATGTACATGCATTACATGTGGAGGCAAAAGAAGGACAGCAGAATTATTATTAGATTCGACTCTGCTGACGCTCAATGAGTATGTACATATTTCTATATGATTTATTTAG
>PQWD01004695.1:102170-127386 GCA_019425675.1 Leucinodes orbonalis | reverse complement strand
TTGAAATAACGGTTATATTTACTCATACAATTAAAAGGAAATTATTAATAAACGAAACATAGCATGTTAATGATACGGGTATACTTGTGTTCAAATTTGTAAGATCCCCCTAAACCAAATAATACAACCAATAGATGAATATGAATAACGTCAGGCTTTTAAAACACAATGTTTAAGTTTTGACTAAAATTAAAAGCGCACTTTATGATTTCAAAATCATATTCGTTAAAGCACGCTATACGATCGATAGGCCAAATTGTCAAAGGTCAAGCTTTGATTCAGCCTTCGAACGATATGACTAACCAATGCTAGGGAATTTCACGAAGTGGCCAATTCAACGATTCGCTGCAAACATATACAGGCCTACGAGTGTGGAGCTCGTTAATAAACAGGCTCGTATGTAAAGCATTCCAATAGGCCTCTTTGATATCTATTGAATGAATCATCAGGTTATGTAGAGGGCTCAGTCGAATTAGTAATTGACTTTTGACTATCACGCGGAGGATTTGTTGGGAAATAAATTTAAACATTGACTGTCATAACACCAGACCTTCCAGACACAATTATAAATCTATGGTTTATTTATTTGACAAGGTACTCACTCGTATAATATCTTTATATACCAGCATACAATATTTATGTACTTATAAAAATAACGTGTAACGTATTTTGTTCGCGATAGACTCCTAAATGACTGAATCAATTTTGAAGGCTTCTATAATTTTCTCCAACTTGGGAGACAGAGTAGTTTGTATCTCAATTTTGATGTTAATATTTTTTAATAATATAAAGGTTTTCCAAATAATACTAAATATTTTTGAAATCTTAAAATCATATGTCACAAAACCACATAATAAAGAAAAGTGTGTAAACAAATGACAACAAGCAGACAATAGCAATGTAAATCACTGTTCCTTTCGCTCGAACTGAAAAACAGTTTTTCAGACGTTGAGAATGATTGTCGTGTGTTTAATTTACTTGTTATTGTTGATAATTCCATGACACGGAGGCTTCAAACTATAGGTAAGGCTGATATTGGTGTTAGCTAATTTGCCAAAAATATTGTTGTAACAACGAGTAATCGTCAATCATAGATAAATAATGAACTATTTAGATGCACAATTACGAAAAATGTCCGGCCGCTTGACACATACGTTCACTTACTAATATATTTATGACACAAAATTATTCGCTAAAATTTTGGCCTTTACAAGTCATTAAAAAGGCACAAAAGCACGAGCATACTTCTATGTCACTATGACATGAAGCGAGCGACGTGATTATGAAAATTCTGTCCAACTGACGCGATGGACAGAATTTTTTAAACTTTTTAAGTGATACTGTTCAAATTAATACTCACTCTATTAAACCGTTTCGCCTGAAAGATGTGACCGTTGACCCGATAGAGTTTCCGCCATCTTCGCGCACCTCGTCTGTAAATGCTCCCTGTAACAAACACACACGTGAACACAATTTACACAAACAGGGTGTTCAATATTTGTACACAGCATAATGTGTACAAATATTGAACCACCTGTATGACTGATAAAACGAACATAAACCTGTATCTACGCGGTGTCAAATATTTGAACGAATAAAGAAATGTCAAACAACGCTATAACCATTAAGACAAAACTTAGGTAGTATGTTTGAGGCATGCATTGGACAGGAATGATACTCATAGAAAACTATCAAGAAACAGCGCTATGTTGTTTCACCAAGTGAGGTTACAGGAGGACCAAAACCCCAACTTCATAATATAACGTTTTAAACCGTCAGAAATGCACTAATTGATATTTCAAATACACAAGTGGGACTTGGTATCACTTACTATCAGGTGAACCGTTAGCTCGTTTGCCTACAAATTAATTAAATTATCATTGTTGCACGAAGTTGGACCCATAACATTCGCTAAATAGGGAACTAGGTATTTTAGCATTTGTTTTTTTATGTTACAAAGTGTACAGGACGGTCAGGACGCTCACCAGGGCAGGGTAATATTCTCCATCAACGCCCAACTGCGCCCGTCGTCCGAGACAACAGGAGTTAGGTCTTTTATATCAGGTAATTTTACTAGATACAGTGGCCTCAGGCCGAAACACAGAAGTGCAAAACGTTTTATTTCCCGGGAGGACATCTGGCACTGTGGTGGTACCTAACAAGGCGACTCAGTACCGAGTCTACCACATTGTATTAACGCCTATTTATTTTCTAATCTATACTAATATATAAAGCTGAAGAGTTTGTTTGTTTGTTTGAACGCGCTAATCTCAGGAACTACTGGTTCGATTTGAATAATTCTTTCAGTGTTAGATAGCTTATTTATCGAGGAAGGCTATAGGCTATATATCATCATGCTACGAGTAATAAAAGCGGAGCAGTAATGAAAAATGTTTCAAAACCGGGGGTATTTTTTCATACTTGGAGCTTCCGCTACGTACGCTGCGTAAACGGTTAAAGTTACACAAAAGTCATGTATGAGAGTATTGTTCTCCTTTTAAAGGTCTACAAAAAAGTCCCCGATAGCATATGTCTATCTTTTAAGGTTAGCTCACTATAACATATTTTTTGCTAATAAAAATTCTGAAAATGACCCCGAAACCTTTAAAGTTGGAGGGAGGGGAAATCCTATGTATGGTGATAAATGAAAGTACCGTGTTATCCCGAATTTAATGCGAGCGAAGCCGCGGGCAAAAGCTAGTTTTTAATAAAAAATCAAACCTGCCAGTAATTTTGCAATCTCCATTGAACAAGACATCGCATGATTATTATGTTCTGGTAACCCTCGCCAATTATAAATAATGATTTATATATTTCTAAATTAGTTTACTAAGGTCCAATACGAGTAATAACGACACATTTTTATAATTATCGAAACACCATCATAGATTACATCAAGTTCATAGCAATTTCGATGTAAAATATTTACATAGTAGTATTCATGAGAAGACTAAATAAATATATTAAACGAAATAACGACCCATAACGCGAATCAATAATTCAAGTATTTAAAAAAAGAATTATGGTATTTATTTTTAAAAGTTGGAATCCTTAACATTTATATTTTTATTTTTATGGAAAATAAAAAACACAACTCCGTTCTCACTCAACATTCGACACTTGCAGTGGAAAGTCGCGTCTGTACTAGCGATTTATCGATATTATCTTATCATTTTAAACCGATATCATTAAATCAGTTCATTCTTGGGATTACTGGAGGCGTCGGCTTAAACTTGCTCCAGTTAAAAGCCGATGCGTTTTGGGAAATGCACAAAAGTAACATACTACAAATTATTTATTATAGTAAGTCCAGGGAAGGATTTATTAACTCGATACCCGTATCCTCTAAGGAGAAGAAAAGCCAAAAAAAAGTTGCTGCCATATGTTTCGAATTAGCGCGCTATGCTATATCTATGGTTTATTTTATTTTATTTTATTTATTTAAAAAGGTATTAAACACAACATTGGACAACATTTAGTTTAAGGTTAAGGTCTGGTACATATACCCTTTATAGGCGTACACAACGTTGATAAACATTAGAATAACAACACATGAGATAAAAAAACTAAAAATGAAAATAACAATACTAATCAGAAACACTAACAATACTGGGATCACTATGGTTGCTGCTACAAGTATGGAAAGGTCTTTTTATATTCTACGATGTTTCTTGTATTGTTGTAACCTGCATCTAAATTTATTTTGCTATTTCTCTCTGTACTAGGAGACCGGGGTTGGTTCCAATCTAATTATCTATGCGACTAGAAGTATATTTGTATTCATATTACTTTATTCAATATACCTAGAAAACAAACGTTTTCTATATTAAGATTACAGAGTAGACATTTTTACTCATAGGGCTAATGTGTTTAGTTAGACATGATATTATGTCAATATTTACAGCCTTATATTATTTCTTTTTATCTCTTATGTACTCGTATTTGTTTTAAATTCTTTACTTATATTTGAAGTTGTAATTCTCTGTTTATTGTCTTGTTTTGACGCAAGCTTTACGGTTATATTTTAGCCTTAGATTTAGACATTAAATAATAATTTAAACTTATATGAAGCGCCGGATTTCAATATAAAAACTATTGTCTGTTGAATTTATATAATTGCGGCGGTTAAAGGGTTAATAATGTTTATAAAAACAGTAAACTGCTTTGCGTCTTGTGTCTTATTAAAAAAATACTTACGGTCTTCGCCCGCGCAGGGCATCCCGGGTGCGGCGGGCACATTTGGGAAAACTGAAACAAACAAATATAAACATTAGATGGGGTTAAATATATAGGTTTTTAAAAGTCAATGCACGAACTCCTCCATCGTAGATGTTCTTTCAAAGTTTATCCACATGCACACAACATATACATCAGATAATAATTCTCCTTTTACTTATCGATTTCTTTTAAAACGTTTCGTGTCTTGCTGTTTCATAACAACAAATTTCAAAAAAGCAATGAGCAAAAAGGGGCCGGAAAAATGAAATGTGGATAGGCGAACAGGAGATTTAACAGAAATACTCTGTATTTAGCAAACTGGTGTGTTAAATAAATAGAATAGCAATTCTCTCGAGCTGTGGCGCACTTCGTACAAAACGAATCGACTACTTAATTCCAAATATTACTTTTTGCTGGAGCGCAATCCAATTTGCGTTTCGAGAATTTGATTGAAAACTCCGAGCGCTCGGTGTTACGCTAGTTTTCGGTTACGCGAGTTTCCACGTTGAGTCGAGATGTTTGCTCCCGTGCTTTTATGTGCGCCTGGTACTTCGGCGTGAAACATTACGGTCTAGAGGTTTATTACATGTTTAATTTTTATTTTAATATTTATTTGTTTATGAAAAGAAAGACGTAAAAACTAATATCAAAGAACTTGTGTGCAAATGAGTTTCGGAGTCTGGAAGAATATAGTCATTGACCAATTTCCCTTTTTCTCATATATTTTCCAACATCGTCCCACCAAAAAGATTATATCTTTTATAAAACACATCAACTGTAAGTTACAAATGAAATGTTAAAAGTCCACCACTTTTAACATTGAGAAGTTTCAGTCGACAAATAAATCGATTCCTACCGTACACAATACTTTTAAAAGCAACGGTGCTGCAAATAGAAAATTCAATTAGTACCTGCCGGTGGCAACGCGGACTGGACCTATCGCTTCGGGAAATAAGTGGAAATGGGATGGGTTTCACTTCAATTGATCCCCTTTTCACTGTTTACCTCTGTCGGGAATCCAATACAGCTTTGATATTGGAAGTGACCAACTAAAATATCATTCTTAGTTTACCACACGATCTTTAAAGTAATGATAAATGTATATATTTACTAGTTGGTAGACTCGGCACTGAGTCGTCTAGGTAGGTAACACCGCAATGCCAGATATCGTCCTGTGAAAGTGTTTTGCACTTCTGCGTTTCGGGATGAGGGCACTGTAGCTAGTAAATTACCGGTTGAGATCTATATGTTGTCTCGGGTGACGGGCGTAGTGCGGCATTGATAATAACTGTTTAACAGTTGTTGGTCTCAATCAATGCCGCTCAATCATGGTCAGGCATATCACTTACCACCAGGTGAGCCCACTGACCGTCCCGTTCACTTAGTATGTAAAAAATCCGTTTTAAATACGGTCATAAAAAATAGACTAAAACCGAGTCCAGTCCGGTCCGGTAATCGTCCAGCGATAATGGCATTTACGTCCACTTAACTCATTGCTAATACTGATAAAATACTGGTTTTAGAAAATTCTTTGAAGCTCGATTTTAAAGGCGTTATAAATGACTACATTTGTCACTTGAATCACTAGGATAAGTTACTGCCTGGATAAAGAGCGGATAAATGTGGTTATATCGTCCAGCTTAAACTGAAACTCGTTTAACTTAAATAGTTTATAGTGGAGCAATTATGTAGTTGTAGTCATTTGTTGTACTGCGTAAAACTGTCGTAATATGGACTGATATTTATTGAAAATTTCGGGATTTCATTAAATATTATTTAGCTCGTGATTTACTAGCCATTGTGTTTGAATCACAGATTCTGATACGAAAGGACTTTTAAGATATACTTTATTGGCTATATGTATGAGAAATTAGTTAAAAGTGATAAACGGAATCCTATAATTAGACTAAGCCTTATTAATTTCAAAACCACAAAGAAGAAAGAAGTAAAGCCACAATAGTTTCGAAATCCTGGAGTTCATCATCATCATCATCCATGATGATGCCTGTTACAACCCACTGCTGGGATAAGTTTCCTACACAGTCATGTATTGGGTCGCAACCCACTACGCGCACCCAATACGAAACCCTCCGATCTGGACTCTCCACACCACAGACATCCGAATATACAATAAGACTGGACAAGCCGCCAAGTTTATAGGCAGTCCCAGTGTCGCAATTTCTTTTCGGTTCTCACCTGTGAAAATTGATTATATTTCTTGGTAAATTTACTGATTCATTGCGATGATGGCATGTTACAATTGCACAGGATGGCATTTTGAAAAAAAAACGGTAATTTCTTTTAATATTCGTGCGTCTTGACTCGTCTCACAGAGCGTAAACTGGCAGCCAGTGTATGCTCGTTGAGCTTACATTTGTCGCACTTTAAATGCGGCTTGCCCCATCTCCTGTATTGGGAATCTGTGCTCCACACCAATGACCTAACAACGCTTTAATACACATAGATACTCTAGTGTATCTAAGTGTTTTGTCTAAGTCTAGTAATTAACTTTAATAAAATATATCGGCACACTGGACTACTAACACGTTGTAGAACACTAATGGATTGCACGTTACTAACCGTTTGATTTTTGACTCATTTTATGTTGATGAAAGAGTTAGGAATGGTATTTTAAACAGATGAACGTAGAATCAACTTGTTATAAAAATGAACAATATAAAAAATCAGGGCATATTTTTTGAATTTCCTTTGCTGTTTCTAGTATGTAGAGTCAAAAAACAAGATCTACTTTTCCACAAACAATGCGGGAACAAGCTAAAAACGAAAATATAATCTATGGTGTACAGAAGTAACAGACAGGGTAATTCTCAAAGGGCGCAATCGTTGAATAGTGATAGGGTTTCCGCTCAAACTAAAACTATCTTTTTAAGTTTTTATTTTTTTTTCTTCCATGTCTTATTGTTTTGTGGTCAGAGCGTTGAATTAAGATTGCTGCGGTATCCACTTCAACCAAATGAGCATCATTATCAGTTCATAAACGTCCCCACCGAGGGGTAGGAGCCTACCTACGAAGGGTGGGCCTTAGTAGTCCATGCGGGCTTAGCCCAGATTTGCCGACTTTCCATACAACCCTTGAATCTCTTCGTAGGCGTGCTCAGGTTTCCTCACTGTTTTCCTTCCCTGTAATAACTAATTTCGAAAGTTCTAAAATACTTTGGTACCTACGTGGCAGGATTTGGACCTGCACCCTCTACATTGGAAGGCAACAGTCCACACCAATGAACCACCGACGATCTTACATAACCTAATGAACGCCCACAATCAATCAATTTAAATCAAATTCTCAAAGCTCGATTTCAAACAGACTCTTCGAGAAGTCTACATATAGCATTTTTGTTTACATATATAATGTCACCAATGTATTTATACAAAGAAATATTTATTACATATTTGCTCGGATTCCTTTCGGTTTCGATATGAATTGAATAGATCTTTCTAAGGCCCTTTGTAACTGCGTCTAGGAATGTGTCTGCGTATAGAACTTGTGTGAGGAAAGTCTCAAAGTTCTAAGGGCGCCTTTATCTTTACTTTGACCGAGGAGCCATAAGCCAGAGAAACGTGTGGTTAATGTAATGAAGTCTAGCTGCTTTTTCCCGTTGATGTTTTGTTGCCAACCGTATAATATTTTCCAAAAGTAAAGTAGTTCGAATATCAAGGCAAAATCTTCCGGCAAGCAATAAACTTTCTATTGTGCTTCCCGCGACAAAAGATGAGCGCCTAATCTCAGTTTTAAGCGTTATAAATCTTGTTAAAAGTAAAAAACTAATATATTTTTATTTAAAAACTAAAATAAAACGATTTAGTACATTTTTGGTGATCAGCAACTACTATCTACCCTACTAGCAACCACTACTAGCATCTATCTACCTAACTAGCACTAAGATGTGCGTGAAAATCGTTGAATTCATCTGACAACTTGGTAGTTATTTTTTGTCTACGGAAAAGAAAGCTGTGTTACTAATGTAATGCAGTCACAAATACTCATTGTTTTGACGATTTATTATCGCTTACAATATTTCATACATATTTGTACAAATATTCTCGTATAAGGTTCGACGACGTAGTGAATTCTGCAGATCGTGCAAGCATAGAAAATGTCTATCATCGGATTGGTGGGTTATCGGGTAATCTCAAATGCCTTCGTTGTTAGGGAAGTCCGCTAAGCCGTTGGTTTCAGTTACCATTTTCATGTCCTTAGGTATCGCAAATGTATTGGCGATGTGGTGTAAAAACTTTAAATTACTCTTGGGTCATGTAATTTCGAAAATGATTAATACAATTCCAACAATTGTCATTGGATAAATAACTACTTTGACTAGTTCTTTAATCCGCTAGCCCTTTTAAAGGTGAGTTTCCATGGTAGATTCACGACAGCCACCGCATCGAGATTGGATTCGACGCTCCCGCCCTTTGTCTCTATTTTATACACTTCTTTTATTCCCCTCCATTTTTATTTCCCGCCGGAAAATTATCTGCTAAATTAGATTGCGTTTTGTACGGCGAACAGGAGCGACATATTTAGATTGTGTTGGTCGAAACGGTCGGCGAATTTCAGGTTTGTATTGTCTAGTTCCATTGTTTGAGTTCAAAGGAAAGTAAATAGTAGAGTTTATTTCATGAATTTGCAGTTTACAGATAACAATATTCGCTGTAATTACTGATGATACGTGCGAATGGAAATTATAGTTCTAGTAACAAGCATCAACTGAGCTTCTGCAATGTATGGAAACGAAAATATTAGAAAAATAACCTCCTCATCCAGGGCACAGGTCTGGTCATACAGTACAGCTATGAGAAGATTAGCCCAGAATGTAATTATTATTATTATTTACGTTTTGGGGGGCTATTCAGGCTATTTCAGTCCTGTACTCACCTCGACCTATAAGTTCTTTTGACTTGCTCCCTTTTTAGAGTTCGTGTATGAGTTGGACACTGTTCAGGAAATTCAGAACACTGCTAACTTTATAGATTTAATGTTATTTAGGCATAAGTAATAGTTGCCCAAGTGGATGTTTCGCTTCCGTTGTAGACGACCACAATTTCAGAGAACGATGCACGGTGTCACTCTCTTACCAAAATAGTCGCAATCCGGATCCGGTGTATTAATAATACACTTTTATTGCACATAAAACACATAACAAGTAAAAACAAAGACAGTACGAAAAGTGTACAATCAAGGCGGTCTTATCGCTATAGAGCAATCTCTTCCAGATAACCTTATAGAAGATAATTGCTTAGCACTGAGAAATTGGGCTGTGCAAAAGTTAGGAACTAAACACTGAAAAATAATGTACATATAATTGGGTATCACTGTCTAACATACTAAGATAGGATTTTTAATGAAAATTCAATTAAGCTTGAATCTTAAAAAAAACACACTACCAAAACGCCAAAAATATAAAAAGTTAAAATTAAAAAATAGTGAAAAAGTTATTTCCACAACTCAAAACACGTGAGGCCAAAGCCGTTAACTCCCCAAAATATACGAGCTGTCAAACTGAACGGTGGCTAAACCGCAACACTTGCGATTCCTGAACGCGACCTAAACAAATGTATGTTGTAACGAGATAGTATACAAGTGCGTTATAATATCTAGGTGCGGGCAGTTAAAGTAGGCTATACACGGTCTATCGGACATTTCCTGTACATTTCCGCAGCGGCACACCTCGTTTGTACATATAGGGTTGCCAGTACGAAAATAAATAAATAAAATGTATGTTGAACATTGCTTGTAAGGAGACACAATCTTCTTATAGAGACTCAAGCCAAACTTAATGCCCATTGTACATCCTTAAATAATAAACATCATATTCTAATACGTCCACTGTTGAAAGAAGCCTCAAAGACGTCGCTCCATCTGGAGTGGGCTCGCCCTTTTTTTATGAATGCCTTATCACTTTTGGCCGCAGGTGGCCTTCACATCCTAAATTTATGCAACGAGCCTAAGGGTGCCTAATTTTTTACATATGTTTTGTTTCATTGTACAGGTAATGTTTTGATAATATTATATTTTGCGAATGTAATATTTTGAGAAAATAATATAATGAGAACGAACAGTCCCTGAGTGGGACGCGAACCTCGGCTTAGGGCGTTGCAGGAGGCTAGATAACCAAGTGTATATTAGAGGGAAAAGCGACCGGGCACGTGCCGGTAACGCGAACAGTGACTGGCGAACCTACACGACTCGCGATGAAAGGGCGCAATTTTAGTTTTAAGTGTTGCGTGTGCTTTGAGGTGATTTACGTGCTTTGTCCGCCGCGATGGCGACAGTGATCGGATCGTGGGCTAAGCCAACCGAGAATCTTTACGACCCATGTGGTGCAATGGTCGGGACGTCGGCTCGGTGTGTTTCTATGACCCTGATATTAACCCTTTAACCGCCTTTTTTTCTTTTTTCGAACTGTTGTACAATATGTGTGTATTTGCCAAAAAAAAAGATATCTAAATATGTTTATCCGTTGTTTAGTATCCGTATTATAGGCTAATGCTTAGTTTGGGGCTAGTTGGCGCAGTGTGAATGTCAGTGGATATTTATTTATTTATTGGATAGCTGTATGATATGACTAGCTTTTGCGTGCGACTTCGTCCGCGTGGAATAGTTACTTTGGCCTAACGCTCTCTTTAACCCGCTACTTCGTTTATATAGGTGAGTTAAAACTGCGATATCTCGTAAGATATTCATTTAAGATGTATGATGTAAAGGGCAATTTTGTTTAAAATGAATTACTTGTGATAAATAAAGTATTTATTTGGATAAGGATTGATATCATATTTATGAAAATACCTTCGCAAATGAAGAATTATTAAAAAATAATTTTCAGCGTAAAATATGTTATAGGGAACTAACCTTTAAAGATAGACATATGCTGTCGCGGACTTTTTGTAGACCTTTAAAAGGGGAACAATACTCTCATACATGACTTTTGCGAAACTTTAACCGTTTACGCAGCGTACGCAGCGAAAGCTCCAAGTATGAAAAAATCCCCCCGGATTTTGAGAAATCCTTCATTGCTGCCCCGCTTCTATTGCTCGTAGTGTGATTATATATAGCCTATAGCCTTCCTCGATAAATGAGCTATCTAACATTGAAAGAATTTTTCAAATCGGACCAGTAGTTACTGAGATTAGCGCGTTCAAACAACAAACAATCAAACAAATACTTCAGCTTTATAATATTAGTATAGATTGTGTGATCACAATCCAAACACACTAGTTACGCCATTGAACCCTCTCAGTCATAGTTTTTTTATGTTACAAAGTGACGACAGGACGGACAGGACGCTCACCTGATGATAAGTGATACGCCTGACCATGACAGAGCGGCATTGAATGAGACCAACCACCGATATACAGTGATTATTATCCATCAATGCCGCACTGCGCCCGTCACTCGAGTAAGAGAGAGTCTCGACCCGGTAATTTTACTAGCTACAGTGCCTTCATCCCGAAACACAGAAGTGCAAAACACTTCTATTTGACGGGACGATATCTGGCACTGCGGTGGTACCTGCTTGGACGACTCGGTACCATCTAGTATACCATTTATAATCTACCATATAGATTTTACATTTCCCTGATACCTAACGATTGCTCGCGTGTCTACCAAACAAACTAATGCAAACACTTTTAACAAGTTTTCTAGTGATAAAACTTAGCTGGTTTATCTCGGCCGGCCAATTGCTTTGTTTACCTGGCGATGGTAGCGTTATCTAGGCACCGTTTCCACAAACTTTGTATGGGTTAACACAATGAATGTTTACTTCGAATGGGGATGGGTCGGGGAAAAAGTTTCGTAAAACTTCTGATTGATTTCGATGCTTTTGTTCGGGTTTAAATGGGATTCGGTTGCGAATAAAGCAGCTTGTTGGGTATATTTGTGTTATTATAGGTTTGGAATCAAGTCATAGGATTGACAGCCGACTAATTTAAAATGCGCCAATTCTAACTTTATTGTGTCTCAGTAGTACATTTTGGTATTCTACTAATTAAATAACACCATTATCGTTTTCCAATGGCATGTTAGAATTAATTATTATCACAATGGATTGAAAAATTCTGAATTGGTATTCTTCTTTTTATTTGACGTTAGTTTGACAGTTGTTATAATGATTTGAAAACTTTTGAGACACAATAAAGATTTGAGAGCGTCGGTGGCTCAATAGTGTGGACTGTCGCCTTCCTACCAGGAGGGCTGAGGTTCAAATCCCGATACGTACCAATGTGTTTTCGAATTTTCGAAATTATATGTACGTTATCCGACGCTCTTACGGTGAAGAAAACATCGTGAGGAAACCTTCATGCACGCCTGCGAAGAGATTCAAAGGTTGTGTGTGAAGTCGTCCAATCCGCACTGGGCCCGCGTGGACGACTAAGGCCTAATCACCCTATACGGGTAGGCTCGTGCCCCTCGGTGGGGACGTTTAATGAGCTGATGATGACAAAGATTTGATTGGTGCATATTAAATTAGAAGTCCCATTTTAGGGTACAGGGCTTCTCACATTGCATTGCTATGGGAAGATAGACCCACAGAGATAACTGACATCGTTAGGGTGGCACTAGTTATCTTTGACAAATTTACCTCAACTAAGAATACTAACGACTAAATTACCTTTGAAATAAATAAATAAATCAAAAATAGGATTTTACGGAAACTACGTTATTTCATACATAAAAGACTGATACGTCAAAATCTAACACGTGTTGACGTTAGTTAAAAAATTTTTTTTAAGATATTATTTATCCCTATTTCGATATACTAAATAAAATCCAAAACAATCATTATAAAAAACATGTTATTTTGTCTTAAAATGAGACACGTCAAAATAGTGCCAAAACTTAAGTTTTACATCATATTACCATTATGCAGCCGATTAGGCTAACGCAAACGGGCAGTAATAGGCGCTCTATCAGCGTTCGGCACACATTTGGCAGCACGTGGCGTGGAGAGTTGCCAAATTGGGCATCAGGCCGCAAGTTTGGTAATAACCGAGCCGGCCGTAAGTTATCTTGTTTTTCATTACAACCAACTGATATTAATATCGTTCGCTGTTAGAAACTTCTGGAACTGCGGCAGTGTTTTGTACGTTTGTGCGGCAAGATGGCGTGCTTTAAATTACGATGAAGTAGGTGCTACTCACAGACATCCGAATAACAATTAGACTGGACAAGCCGCCAAATTTATAGGCAGTCACAGTGTCGCAATTTCTTTTCGGTTCTTACCTGTGAAAAGATATTATATTTCTTGGTAAATTTTACTGATTCACTGCGATGATGGCATGTTACAATTGCACAGGATGGCATTTTGGAAAAAAAACGGTAATTTCTTCTAAAATTCGTGCGTGTTGATTTGTCTCACAGAGCGTAAACTATAGCCAGTGTATGCTCGTTGAGCATACATTTGTCGCACTTTTTAACGCGGCTTGCCCCATCTCCTGTATTGGGAAATCTGTGGTGCTACTTAACCTTTTAGCGATAGAATTACATTAGGGAAAATTTAGCTTTTCTTTTAGATACATATTACTGTGGTGTTTAAAGGGTTACATTGAAATTATATATCACGAATATTAAAAAAGAAACAACTAAGAAAATAATAATCGGGACCTTTTTCGGCATTCGTGAAGTGCGATGACCAAGCTGCTGAGATTTCAAAAAAATATTTTTCTATAGGATTTAAATGTCCTACTCTAGTCTTAATAAAAGTCCGCAATTGTTTGATCAAATTAGAAAACATAATTACAATTAAATCGTATCTTTTAAAGCACTGAAATTTTGAGCGTACACTAAAGTACCTAATATAACTAATTTTAAAAAATGCAAATATTATCCTTCGTCGATATTCCATTGCGTGGACTGTTGCCTTCTGATCTGGAGGGTGCAAGTTCAAATCCTGCCACGTACCAATGTATTTTCGAAATTATATGTACCAAAATTAATGCGACGCTCTTACGATGAAGGAAAACATAGTGAGAAAACCTGCGCACGCCTGCGACGAAATTCAAAGGTTGTGCCTAAAGTCGGCTAATGCGCGCTGGGCCCGCGTGGACGGCCAACACCTGCAAAGAAATTCAAAGGTTGTGCCTAAAGTCGGCTAATGCGCGCTGGGCCCGCGTGGACGGCCAACACCTGCAAAGAAATTCAAAGGTTGTGCGTGAAGTCGGCCAATGCGCGCTGGGCCCGCGTGGTTGGCCAACGGGTGAAATGTGCTGATGATAATGAAATATTATTATCCTTCACTGAATTTCATTTGACACACAAAATAGTACATGAGCGAAGCCACGGGCAAAATGTAAATTTGTTATGTTTTTCACGATTAAGTAAAATTCTAGTATTTCGAATCACGCAAACGCCTATTCACAACGTCCTGAAAGCGATAAACATGAAACAAGGCAATTAAAAAATGTCGAATAAACCCTATTGTCTATGGTTTTACATAAAACAACCACGATTAAAATCTTGTCTTTTGTTGTTTCTGTCAAATGTCGCCTTAACTAGAATTACGGCGGGGTATTGTTGTAAGAAATTTAAAAGCGAATCGTGCGGTTTTATGAATGTTTGATCACGTGTCAAGATTAGGCGTTAATAGAAGTCAACCTAGACCGCTGCAACCTCGTCGGTCGTGGGGCGATTGTTCCTTGTTTAATTAGAACACTGCAGGCTGGAACCGCACTGGGCCCGCGTGGATGACTAAGGCCTATACACCCTATACGGGTAGGCTCGTGCCCCTCGGTGGGGACGTTTAATGAGCTGATGATGATGATGATGATTGTTCATAAACACGTTACATTTGAAATTTTAAAACACTTAAGTACCTAAACTAGGTAACTACCTGAATCACCTGATAGTCCGAAAAGAACGATGATTCCGTGCTTCGGAGGACACATTAAGGAGTCGGTCCTGAGTGATGGGTTACGGCCTAATCTCGCCATAGCTATGGGTAGGCCGGTGCCTAGCAGAGGGTCATTATAGGCTGATGATGATGAGTAGTTAAATACGGAAAGAATTAATTTCAGAATTGTATACAAAGCATCTTAACAGGCTATACAGGCTTTATTAAGAAGCGAAATGCCTAAAATGCGCTCCAGTTAAAACCGTTTTTTTTCTAGGAAAGTACTGGATCAGTGTTCTGAAGTCTTGGTTGTTTTAATTTTTATTTATTTCACCCAATCGTAGCATATCAATATAATCATAAAATATCAAAGTGACCTCGATTTTTATTTCTAAAACCAAAATGCACTTTAAATTAACTACGTTGTCTCTGGCAATATTAGGGCAAGATTTACCTTGACCATAAGATAAAACCTCGGGCCAGTTTTACCTTATGGCTAAGGTAAAACTGGCCTGAGAAGGTACGTCTTTGGACGTGAAATAATCGTGAATTGTCACGGATGTACGGATAATAAATAGCAAATTACTTTGTATTCCTCATGCTTTAAAACATAATATATTTCTAGTCGTAACTCAACTTTACGCTGTCGATTCAATACTGCAGTCCATCCCTCGTAAAGCTAAGATCGTCGCTAAACATTTTACGAGCGTGGTAGATACAACTAACATTGTACGAGTATTTTCTAGATATTTTCCGGTGCACATGACTGTATTTAGCACTTTCTATGGGGGATGGGTCTTTTTATTGACTATCGTTGTACAATAGTACACAATGTAGATACGTATTTATTAATTTGTTGCTTATTTGATTCGTATGTAGGTATATAATTATTTAGCAATTTTTTTGCTGTTTAATTTTGTGCTGAACTTTCAAATAAAGTTTTGTTTTTAATTTTCGTAATTGGAATGTCGCCTGTGTATGCTAAATTTAAAATACGCAAAGATGGCTCATTCATTACAAATTGGGTGTTTTTTAATAAGTTACTGCGCAAGAAGAGCATTTTAAATGTAGTTATAAAATTTGACAGTCAAATTGCGAATTTTACTGATCCCGGTGTAATTAAAAGCTACTGCCAACAAACTGTTGCACAGTTTAGCAGAAAGCAGTTATTGACAATTTGTATTATTTTAAAAATAAATAAAATAAAAATAGTAGTCGGTACCCTCAAGGACGATTACTAACAATGTTAACATACAATGCATACCGTATTGATTATGCATGCAATTAATCTCGATTAAACACAATCAAGATCAATATATGCTTTATATAGGCATCGGTGTAATCAGAACTAAAGTTCATATTTTACTATTTCCATATATATGTAGTTTGAAAAAAAAAACTATATTACGTATTATGGAAAAAAGGACGCACCATCACAAATAAAACATCGATATCGATACACGAATGAATGTCACAGAAAGTTTACCAACATCGTCTCGCGTACGTGGGCGCTGCGATATTATAACATCCAACTGCGGATAGGGCTGCGCCAACAGATGTTGGGCCGCTGCCAAATGTTCGCACGCCCTTTGTCCGCAGTAAACGTTTCCCATGCACACTCCGACACACAATCCACTGTCCGAGCCCATAGTCCTTCGGGCAAACGCATCTCAAATCACAAACCAGATATCATTGAAGCTGGTAGATTTAAACAAATTTGTAACTTGTTCTTTAATTTGACGATTGAAAAGTGCCTCAAACTTGAAATCTTCGAGTTCGAGCTTGAAACACATCACACACAAAACACGTTACGTCCTTGCAAATTACTTCAACCGTTTGATTAGATACCGTGCAACCGTTGCGCGTGATTCGAACCGGTGTTGTCGATAAGATAGTGTTGTGCCGGAGATAATTCATCTGCGAGACGAGCGGCTGTACTGAAGGGTGGCGTACAAAGCGAGCGTGGGCGAGCGCTATCTAACATTGAGATAAGGCGATCGTGTGATAACTTGATAACGCAGGCGAGTTTGCGCAACAAACTTATTTATCGGACGCTAAACAAAGAGACATTATTTTATTGAATATATTTATTAATTAAATATATTTTTTTCGATATGTTCTTTTGGGCAAACCTCAAAATATTCATCTACAAGGATTTTCGCATTGGATCAAATAGTATTTATTACAATATTGAACTTGGCTCTAATTTCAGAACAATGGTTTATGAGATAGGTATTTTATTACAAAATTTTATTAATAACTGCTTAACCCTTTGACCGCCAATGACGCCTTAAGCCTGGCGTTCAATGGGTTAAACTAAAAGGTTCCTTAATACTTTAATAACACTGAATTGTGCATAGCAATTACATTGTTCAAGTCGGCCACACGGAATGATTTTATTCCCTGCTCATTGAATCCACTCAATTGCAAAGGGAAAATTCATAAGCGTATAAAAAGAGCTGTTTCTATAGAAGTATTCAATTACAAAGTAAAAATTTCTAATGAAAATTTGTCTTGGTGAAATTCGAATTCATCGATGCATTTATTTCTCCAACTACGAAATATAGTTTCTATTCTTAAAAAGAACCGACACTTACACAATTCCTTCAGTGATTTTCTAAAAAGTTTGTAGACTATGTTATCATGTATTTTAACTGTGGGACAGAAGCCATGTTCAACGGTATGCATCTTGCACTAAACTGCAACTTCTTATAGAGTTGGCAAAGCACCCAGTAACTTATCTTCCCTAGTAGATTTTTCAAACGACACCTCAGACACCGTCTCATCATAGCCTTGCTGATTCCAAAACAAGCATTCAACAGAGCTTTTCGGTGCTGCCAACAACAAATTCATTAAAAAAGAACAAAATGGCAGTTATAAAAAAGCATACATCAAACCTGTTCAAGGATTATTTTCTGTATTGTTTCAGGATCTTATTTATTAACCGAAGTACTAGCCAAATGGCTAGTTAATAGTTGTGTCCAGTCTTTCTGGCACACAAAGGTATTCCTACTTTATTTATTCCAAAAAGATTTTATTGAAAACGCTTACCTTTGTAAGTACGTTTGCAAATACTTTAGAAGATCGCAAAACAAGAGTTTGTTCGTTGTTCCTTTGTACATAGAGGTCTTGAAGATACATATGAAGACAATCATGGGAACTTCCTAAATTGTCCTTCAGAGGTAAAGTTTTGGAATTAAGTTTATTCGGTGCAAAGTTCCCACTAACTTTGGAATTTAGGGGGAAACTTCTAGTTACGGTTAGTTTATTTATAGCTTCGGTTAAACATTCAGCTATTTATTGTTATATTATACTATTTTATTAATTGCAATGAGTGCCTGGTGTTTAAAGTACAGTTTCATAGAAAAAGGGCACTTAAGTCACCAATAACCTAGGTG
The DNA here is from genome assembly GCA_019425675.1 of Leucinodes orbonalis. Lineage (NCBI taxonomy): Eukaryota > Metazoa > Arthropoda > Insecta > Lepidoptera > Crambidae > Leucinodes > Leucinodes orbonalis. Next base: position 108,923 of record PQWD01004695.1, on the reverse strand, counting down.
ATATCACCCAGGTGATTACAGTGGAAAAAACAATTTTTTATGTCATTAAGTGAACGAGACGGTCATTTTTCTCACCTATGACGTTTAAGGTGACGGTCACAGGGTAGGGTTGTCGATAAATAACGATTAAATTAATTTCCATTAATTCTACATCTGTAATGGTCAGCCGTATCTCTTACCATCAGGTACTGATCGTCGTGTACACTTTGTAACATAAATGATACTCCGGTCAAGCAGGCGGTAAGTTTGGCTTTTCCACACAGATACGAGACGGTCCACGTGATGTGATGATTGAGAAGTTGGCTTTTACACCAAGGGTTCCGGATTCGACATTTGGGCAGTATTTTCATTTGTATGCCTAAAAATGTGTTTGTATTGGCCTGGGAGTGGTATAGTCATTAAAATATAACAACTGTTGACGATCAAAATATCTGTAAAAGATTTATTTGAATTAATATAATTTGAGTTTGAGTTTGAAGACGTTCTATGCATGATATGTATGTTTTTATAAAAGAAAAATTTATGTATTTAAGTATGTTTATCCGTTGTTTATAAGCACCGGTAGTACAAGCTAAACTCCTTGCTTAAACTTACACATCGAAAACATTTTGAAATTAATAACGTATATTTGTACTACCCTCTTGTAGGTATTTTTTCAGATATAGGTATCATTTATGACATTCTTAGTTTAAATGTGATAAGGTCACACAATAATGGGAAACATTAAATCTATGTAATGGAACCCACAACCGCCAATTTGATTTGGAAGGTAGACCACGAGACCTCAGAGTCGTTAATTTGGTGGTTAGCTCGTAACCTGATTGTGGTTTATGTATGTAATCCGTACAGTTTAGTAGTGTGTGTGTGTGGGGGGGGGGGGGGGTTCTAATTATCCAAGATTGATAGATAACGTAAGGGACCTTTGAAACCGATATCATTTTAAAATTGACTGATATATCAATCGTTAAAAGGGACTTTATGCACCACAAAGCGGATTTATGTGACTAACTTGTTTATTTATATTAATACATAATCCATTTATATAAATAAAATGTTTACGATTAATAAAAGAAAGGCATATCCTTTTTAATTCCTTAGACCGATTTTAATTTCTAGAAATCATTTAAGATGTTAAATGCTTAACAAGACTTCTCAAAGAACATGCTACAAGCATTCAGTAGTGCCCGCAGTTCGGTGTCAATTAGTTCGGGAATTAGCTTATATTACCGTCTTGTGAATTACCTTGCCGAACTTGTGACCAAACTACACTCGGGTGCAAAAAAATCGCACACAACCTCAATTTTCACTTGCGACCCTTCTTTTTTCAAAACGGTACGGAATTTTTTCAAGGTACTTTCACTAAATGAAAGTGGACATTGTGAGCTTTCCGACAACAGCTTTAGCTTACCTGTGACCCTTGTAACCATTGCTGTATCGCGAAATGAACAAAGAGACCGGAAATAACCCATTTCAGGAAGCGCTAATTGAGGGACTTAGAATAGGTATAAAAGGTAAAGGATTGACTGAAATTGCATAATTTTTATATCAAATCGTAGCCTGGAAGGTTCTTTATCGAATATCAATAATCGAAGCAAGAAAATGGATACCTCGCCTGAAGCATCAGCTAAGTCGTTACGCTGATTGAAGGTGGCCTCAAACAGAGTCAAGTGGTACGGCTGCTGAATATGAGCCGATACACTGAGCGGCGTGTATATCAAAGTTATTAGCAGACCGGTGGCTATAACCGCCGTCAAGGTTCCGGCCGAAAACGCCGCACATCGGAGCGTGATGACCGTTGTCTTGTGTTATCGTCACTTAGAAATCGTCATATGAACGCTGTTCAACCCAGTCAACGCCTCCAGGAAGTCCGAAAAGTGGAAGTAAGCCGTCGGACGGTCAGAAAAAGGCTAGTCGAGGGAGGTCTGAGGGCCCATAGACCAGCAATTGGTCCGAAATTGACAGTAGCTCACTGGCAAGCGAGACTGCATTTCGCTCGAGAGCACGTGAATTAGTCAATTGAGCAATTGAAAGCAGTTCTCTCTGATGAGTGCAGAATGTGTCTCCATGGCAACGGTGGCCGGGGAAGAGTGCACCAAAGACCCTACGAGCAATTTGCTCAGTGCTGTTTTTCAGAACGCGTTTCCTATGGTGGTGAATCATGCATGTTCGGTGGAGGGTTGTCAATGGAGGCAAAAACTAGAGGACTAATTGCTCAGCGGTATATAGAGGAGATACAGGAAGAGCACGAAGTCCCTTTTGCAGGGTACATAGGGGAAAACATTGTTTACATGCATGACAATGCCAGACCGCACACCGCCGCTGTTGTACAGCGTTACTTAGAAGAGGTAGAAGTGCCGTTTATGGAGAGGTCAGCTCATAGCCCTGACCTTAATCCCATAGAATATTTATGTGGTGAACTGAAAAACAATGTCAGGGTTCGAAATATGCCGCCGACCAACGTAGAGGAGCTGAAAACTGCAACAAGAAAAGTGGAGCGGCATCGGCCAATATTTCAAAAATAAACTGGTTGTTTCAATGAAGAGTCGCATGGAGGCAGTGATAAAAGCTAGAGGAGGGATTACAGAATATTGAAAATTCTCATCTTTGTGTTTTTCATTCCTTAATCCGTTTTTATATCTGCTCAAAGTTCCGAGAACAGCGCTACCTGAAATCGGCGATTTCCGGTCCCTTTGTTCATTGCGCGTTACCGAAATGGTCAAAAGGGTCACAGGTGAGCTAAAGGTGTTGTGGGAAAGCTGACGATGTCTACGTTCATTCAGTGAAAGTAGCTTGAGAAAATTTCATACCGTTATGAAAAAAATAGGTCGCAAGTGAAAATTGAGGAAGTGTGCGATTTTTTTGCACCCGAGTGTATTTACGTGAAAGTTCTCCCTTTGTCGGGAACACAGTTGTGCAATCAGCTACATAAAACCAGGTAGGCTTATAATTTATATACAAAAATATCTTTAAAAAAAAATTACTAACGCTCATTATCGTCCGACTCCAAATTCGGCATCGGCAGCAAGTCGCCGGGTATCGCCGGAAACGGATGACTCGCGCCAGCGTTCAAAAACTCAGTCCAGAACGAACTCATTTTGCTTAGTTTGCTATTCACGCATCGATAACACCCGCCGGGGTTTCACATCACTAGTTCTAAATTCAAATTTGTAAACTCCGCGAAACACTGGTCCAAATTGAAAATTGTTCTGACCGCCAAAAAGAACAAATTCTCAATTCAAATCTGTAATCGCGAGGGGGCGCTGATTCCAAATTCAAAACTGTATTCCGAGCGGCAAGGCACTGGTTCCACATTTACATTTGCGTTATTCGCGAAATGGAAGAAAGGGAAGTTAGGCTGTCAATGTCAAATGTCAATATTATTTTACAGAGAGTAAATAACGGTAGGACGCGCCGCCGGTTACTGTTGTTATCGAAGCTAAGCGTCTTTCATATCGCATTGATAAGCCTCGCCCACAATTAGGTAGAACAGCTGATAGTGCAATTGTTTGGACGAGCGAACATTTTGTCTTTTTATATTAATTTAAGTTGACAGCATTTTTATCGGTTTTATTACAAAATTTATTTCGTGCATATTGTATAAAACGCCATCATGGATGCGGCTTAGTTAGTAGCTAAATAATTACGATAATGAATCAGAACTAAAGATGTTAGAGATCTAAGTTAGTCACAATCGATCATTTACGATTTATATGCTTTGTAAACCTAAAATACAAGGGTCGATGTATTGTTGTTTGTAACAACGTAAGTCACCTTGTCGTGTGATAAATGGACGTAATTCAAATAAATTATTCTACTAATTCGGCTAGTTCTAAAGCTTACCATGTTATTATTTATAAAAAAAAAATTCAAACAACATTACAGCGATGAACATTTGTTTATTTAATAAAGTATTTTTGAATTGTATGTATTTATCTATATTTAAATACAAATATTTTTTTCCCGCCACAAAACTCTATGGTTGTCACTTCCACCAAAACATAACATTTTATTAAAAAAAGAATATGCCAGTATTTTTTTTTCATGGAACATCAGCAAAAGAAACGAAAATTATTTTTAGCTTTTGTGTTATTTGAACAAATGTTAGCCATAAAACTAGGTCATATCATATTAGAGTTTGCGTGAACACGACCGTCTCTTAGATTCACGCGTAATTTTGTCGCGATAAGCGAAACATAATAAAGGCTATTTGATAAAATTTTATTAACCTATTTCTGACCACCTAGACCTACTTTGGCTGTGATAATAATGAAATGTTTTCACTACAATGTTGTTAGTAGGGTAGTTGTAAAAGTGAATCAACTCAAAAATCTCTCCAGTTTTATTATTATATTAATGTTTTGTGAAATTTTTGAATATTGAAATGTATCACATGTAAGCCTAATTTACCTGCTGGCATTTCCTACGTATAAATATCCAACTTAATTATACATTTTTACTACTTTGATAACTTTGGCTATCACAAGTTCATAAATGGATACACAACTGTTGCTGCAAAAATCCCTGGAAGAGGTGAAGGAGCTGTGTACTGCCAGGATGGAAGAATTTCAGGGAACTTGGAAAAGGCTGCTCCGTCCCATATAGATAATTGTGAAATTTTCATGCCCTACATATTCAAGTCGCTATTAAAACAATATTCATCATCATCAACTCCTTGAACGTCACCATCGCAGGGCACGAGCTTACCCGTAAGGGTCCACGCGAGTCCAGTGCGGATTGGCCGACTTCACGCACAACCTTTGAATCTCTTCGCAGGTGTGCGCGGGTTTCCTCACGATGTTTTTCCTTTACCTAAGAGCGTTGGATTACGTACATATAATTTCGAAAACTCGAAAACACATTGGGCACGTGGCGGGATTTAAACCTCACCAATGAGCCACTGATGCTCTAAAAAAACAATATTACCATAAACTAAAAAGTCTTTAAATAATCCAAATTGCATTGCCATGAATGTTTAACTTCATAATATTCGATATCCTACCTCATTTCATTCTACTTGTTATAATTAAATATTGTATTGAGATGTCTGTGTTAAATACACATCATACCTGATTTCTCGCGAATCCGCTTAGTCTGGGGCTTCTGGTCGCAAAGAACAGCGAAAAGCTCAAGAAAACAATCGTTTTCCTTTTTATGCACCATTGTTTAGTTTCGTATAACTTTCATACACTTCAGTGTTCAAAAATTCATTTCACAGTTTTTTATTTATCACTGTAGGTAGATAAAGTAATTTGTCACTGTTGATTTTTATCTATTTGAAACACAATGTGAATAATAAAGTGTTACGAATAGGAGAAATAACTTTCGATTGGTTTTTTGTTCTGAAGGCAATTTTCATTACCTGTGTTGACAGTTATTTCAAAACTGTACAAAGCTGTACTTTACTTGCTCACAAATATCAATTCTGATGTTACACAAAAATCAATAATCTAACCTGTTATAACATGCCCTCGATCGATTGAAGGGCAAAATCTCCATTTGACATACAATAGAATTAAGTCCAGTGATAAAATTAAATACATACTCGTAACTAAACCCACAAATAAGGTCACTTTGGAAAATTTCAATAATCTTAGGTTTAACTTATTGATTTTGTTGGAATGTAATCTGTTTTTTTAATTCCACTTAATTTCCTTTTGCGAATCTGTATCCATCGCACACAATGTCTAGTAGTTTTAAAAATACATCGACTATGAAGTAGGTATTCCATGAAGTCACATATCTACTCGTACCACCGAAACGGCAACTAGTTTTTAAATTGTGAATTTGAATTTGGAATATGTTTAATTTAAAATTAACGGTTAATTACCACGTACGAGCCGATTCCGGTCGGGGCCCGCTAACCTGGTAGTTATCGACCTTTATATTTTTCGTTTGAAATATTCCACTAAGTCGCACACCTGCCACTGAACCGGTCTTAGTAGTTTTTAAATGCGAATTTGAATTTGGAATATGGTTTATTTGAAATTAACGGTTAATTACGACATACGGACGGGTTCCGGTCAGGGTCCGCTTTCCGGATAGTTATCGGCCTCGTTAAGTTTGCGTTACGGTCCATTACGGCGGGACGTGCTTTGCGGTCTACCTAGCATTTGTATTCCGATAAGTTAATAGATTTGTATATTTTATGGCTGTTTTAAAATAAAGAGATGCTTTTCAATGTATTCATAAAAATTGGCCTGGGGCCATAACACTTTTTAAAATAAAAACGTCATTTTTAGATACTAAATCTATGAGGTAAATAAATAAGAAAAAGTGAGATATTAACAAAAAAGGGGCTCAAACATATATTCCGTTATTTCGTGAATGAAGATCAAAATATAATAACTAACTATAAAAATAACAAATTACTATTACTGGCCACATACGATCTCACTTCTATAAAAATCCCAGCCAGTCCACCATTGGCGCCATTTTGAAATTAAAAATATGAGATAGCCGCAATCAAAACAAAGCAACGCCAACCGTCCAAACACAATCGCGGCCGGCGGACGGGCCAACGTAAATATCGAGAGCGCTTCGGAAATTGCGGAAAGGTGTTGAAACTGGTAGTCTGGTACATTGTGTTTCGTATTACCACGGTCGCAGCATCCTTTTATTTGTTGCATTCTTTGGTTGTGACCACATGAACCTTAGACAACGGTTTAAGACTCGCGGAAATAACTTTTATAGTAAACAATAGATTTTCTAATGTTTATTCGCGAAACGACTACAAACGGCAATAAAATAGCTTAG